>JAUESI010000036.1:7549530-7566033 GCA_032275145.1 Synergus laeviventris
AAGACCCCAACTGTGAACAACAATTTATAGAGTATAGACTATAGAATATAGATGGCTGACTGCTGAGCAGGCTGAGGCGTTTTCCTCCCCCAGATGTCGCCGAGGGTCTATCCCACTATATACAATACAACACATACATATATATAATACATATATATATATACATTATTGGTCTGTCCACAGTGCACTGAGTGCACATTGCCTTACCAGAGATGGGCCTTACATTCCGTTGTCTCGTGCCGTGAAAACTTTAGAATCTGAGTGAACGGACTTCTTTTTTCAACATCTTAGGATAGAAAGAGAAGTCCGTTCGGATTCGGCAATTGTTACCCCACTAAAGAATTTAGACTACTATAATATGATATCACTAATATCAATCAGCTAATATTTTCAATGAAGGCAATGAACTAATGAAGTAAAAATCAGCAAAGATATTAAAATTATATCCATTAAGTATATTTTAAATAACCTTTTAGTAATTTTAAGGGGAAAAAAAGAAAACAAATTTCTGTGAATTAGAAGACCATCAATTAAAAGCATAGTAGTCTTATTAGTATAAAATGAAAATAGTTATAAACATAGTCATTGAAAAATTAAATTAAACTTTCGAAAATTCATCGTGAAAAGAATATTTGCATAACTTCTCCACAGAAATTTTTCTGTTGGAAAGATTAACAAACCTGAAGAGTTCTATAGCTTTCAGTATGTTGATTAAGGCATTATAAATTAATTCGACTATCATTTGATAAGTCTTGAAAAAAGAAAATGTTAGATTTATAAAAATTATAAGTTTAATAGAAGATTTAATCTTATTTTAACGCAAAAGAAAAATATATTCTTATTCAAATTACGGCAATTTAAAATTATTTATTTATTAAAAAATCCTTGAAAGTTGAAAAAACGGTTATTTTGGGCTGAGAAAATTCCCATTTGTGCTTGAGCTGTAAAATAAAATTATGAAAATAATTTAATTAATTAAAGAATCTGATGTGAAATTATTTTTATATTTGTTTTAAAAATTATTGTTTTACCTGGTGGATCTGCATTAACAGCATTGATGTCGTTAAAATTATTATCGCTTCTTACGTTTGAGATCTCATCGTCAGAAAATATAATTGATTTATTTAGATCATCGAGATTACTTTGCATCGAGATATCCGAATTTATATCAAATGCAGTACCTAGAATACAATTCTTAATTGATTTTTGAATACTAGATTCCATTGTATTATTAGTATTTAAGATTTTTAACGTTTAAATTTATAAAGTTCATTTATGTTTAAAAATACAACTTTCTATTAATATTAATTAACACGAGGCAAAGCTAAAAAATACCTTCTTCATTGTTGTTATTCTCATTTAACATAAAACTGTCAGCACTTCCAGCAAATGAATGATTCATGAGGGGCGAGAAACTGCTCTCCAGGTTAAAATTTTCTATTGAAGAATTAACTACAGCAGTTTCCATTCTTTCTGAAATTGCGGAAGTAACTTCTACTCTCTTTTCTGTAGCAATTTTCCTTGTACTTTGCTTTCGCACATTTTTCTGGATAGTTTTCATTGTTTCCAGACCTAGAGCACTGTTATCCTGAAGACTCTTCTCAATAATATTCGTTTTGGACTGTTCATCATAGGCTTTTTTACGTATTTTATTCTCTTCAGGAGAATTTGCTGGTCTTTTAGAAGCCTCTGACTTTTCTAATGCTGGTTTCTCAATTTGTGCTTTATGAATTGGATCTTGAAAAGAACCAACTACGTTTTTGGTGGAAGATCTTATACCTTCTCCTAGATTATTTTCCACTGAGTGTATCGCAGTATTAGATTGCTTATTTTCTGCAGAAAATTCGCGATCTCGGTTCGATGATAGAGAGACATTATCTAAAAATTATAAAGAAAAGTCTTAAAAACAGCTTTGCAATTAATAAAATGGTTCCTAGATTTTTATTTAATTGAAGTGTATTAAAATACCTGGATCGTTATATACTTGTTCGATTCTTTGCTCATTTACAAAACTCTGCTTTTCAGTAATGCACATCTCGAAAAGAGAAGAAGACATGGAGGCGGAATCTACAAATGAAGAAAATATTTTAAGTAATATTTAAAAATATTGTTAATATTTAAAAAAATAAGGATTTTTTTTACCAAAATTATCATCATCATCTTTATCCGTCGAAGGACACAATTGAGGAAGATGTGGTTTTTGCCCAACGTTTGGTGTTTGTTGTGAATACTGGGACATAATCGTTTCCATAAAACTTTGATCCATAATTGGTGGCGGCATTTGAAAACGAGCTAATGCTTTTTGCCTTTCCTCGTCTTCCTTTTCTTTAATGAGTGCCGTAATCTATTGAAAAAAAACACATCCACTACAAAATTTTCTAAATAAGAATCCAACCTCTGATGCTTTTTTCCAAACGTTTTACCTTAATTTCCTGTTCAGCAATTTTCGCTTTCAGTTCAGCATCTTCTTGTCTTAGTTTCTTCAGATTGTTTACATTATTTCTGTGAGTTAACCAAATCTGAGCAATTTTGATAATATCCTTTTTAATTTTCAGTTCTTTGAAATTTTCGTAGTCTCTGACATTTCTTTCCATATCCTGAATATTCATGTTAATGAACCCAATCTGCACTTCAACTCTTTTTAGTTCTTCTTTAGTTAGTTTTCTTTCCTTAGCGAGTGGAAGCGACTCGAATTGCTCCTTTAAAAAATATTTTTATTGGTTACAAATGATGCATTTGAAAATTTAATATTTGACGTTTATTAAATATCAAACGAACTTCATATTCTTGCCACAATTTCTGATATTTGTCTCTCAGTTTTTCAGTTTCCTCGATTATGCGTAAATTTTTTAAAGAGTCTTCGTCCAACATCTTTTTCGTACTTTCCACTTTCTCCAGCATTAATGTTGAGTAATCCTGAAGACTGTATACAACAATACTATTGAAGGGCGTTCAATTCAATTTTGAATATCAAAATTCGAATTTGTAATAATGAACTATAAATTTAAATTAATTTCATGTGTGATTTTGATTATACCAGCAAGTTGCTCGACGCATAGACTCAACAAGTTTAGTTTTTTCTCCAATGCTCTTCTTCAAATATTTTCTTCGTTCGAGTACAGAGGCTAATTCTTCTCTTTTACGTTGATTTCGGTTTCTTTTTACTGTTAATTTGTGTAAATTGAAGTTGCAATCAATTCAGATAGTTTAGAGTTTAGATATCAGAAGTGATAAATCGCATTTTTTTCCTTTTTTAAATTAAACATTCCTTTAGCTCAAATATTTTCAAAGTTTTAGACAAGTTTAAACAGGTTGCATCTCACCTCTTAGTTCCTCTTCAAGCTCGGCAATTTCAGTTTGCATGGCAATCTTTAAAAGAGCTTCAAATTGTGGATCATTTGGATCAATAGTTCTCGAAAGTTTTTCACAAATATCCATTTTTTCAGTTTCGTTTAAAAAAATCACGAGAATTTAATTGATTGTTGAAAAATTTGAGAAACAACAATCACAAAGTGCTTACCTTTCGAAATAAAAACAAAAGAATGACGCTACCCAAAATTCTTTGCGAATTTCGATTTATTATCCAGTGTTGCCAACGCTGACAGTGTTCTCAATTCCTAATTCTCAAAATTAGTGTTTCTAATTATTTTGACAGTTTGGTTGATTAAATAATGATGTTATTCAACGTATAAAATTTTAAAATTCGAGCGCTTAATGGAAAAGATGTTTATATACATTTTCACAATAGGTATTTTTTAAAATTTTAGACTCTCAAAACTGCTTTGGTAAAATAAAAAAAATGTCTTATTGTTTACTCATGTCATTTTGAATTAAATTTTTTGGGATTTAAAAAAATCACGGTTAAAGAACCTAATATTTTTTTATTTTAAAACAAAAATATTCCATCACAGAAAATCCTTTTATTCATACATTTAAAAAATACACTTATCTCAACAGTCTCGTGTAATTGGTGTAATTCATGTACATATGACAAAACTATCATAGGACCTTAGAAAAGATTTCTCATTCTTAGAAACCTCCATAATAAAGTCTTACTACACAATTTCCTTTCGTAATTAATCAGCATGAGAAAAACACAGATTAGGATCCGGCATAACATATTACAATACAATAAGTGCCAATTTACTGAAGTGTTTTATAAAAATAAGGAAACTATGGCATATCTCGAAAATTTGATAGAATGTAAATTGAAATTAATCATGCCTAATTACTTAAATTATGCCTGCAGGAAAATAGAAATTCTTTTAATCGAAAAATAAAATTCAAAATCAACCCCCACTTCTCACTGAAAGGCAGTAGCCAAAGACTAAATCATTTAAACAAATAATATCCTACCTACTCAGCAGTTTGGTCGAACCATATTTGACTCACTGAAAATATAACTGTCGAGAATGCCATCTTTTTTGGAAAGAAGACTAATTTTTAGTACTTCTATAATTCCTAATTGTCACGAATGCTCTTTCTTACATCTAATTGTAAAAACAATTGAACGTCGTATATTATCCAGATAATTTTTATATTTTTATGCTTAGTTTTTTTTTCCAATTTTCAATAATATACGTCGCTTCAATGAATATTGAAATTATTAAGATGCAACATCTTCATACCGACGATCCTTACACAATTTCGATCCTTTTTAGCAGAGAGTGTTTGTAATTCTGCAAAAATGTATTATCAGTCCCAAGTTCTTGAATTAATGGCGATTTATTGTCTGGACCCGGGTTACGACGCGCCTGGGTCGAACTGACTTCTATCTACTTAAGACTGAACTCTGACTCGCACGTTCTAGCTTCTCAAAATGCTTTCGCGCATTTCGAATGTTTATTAGCGTCGCTGCAGATGCTAGAATAAAAATTTTTAAGTTGAGTAAAATCGGAATAATTGTGCATTTTTATTGTAAAAGTTTATTTTTTTTCATAAACATAAAAGATAAACACTTACGAATGGCGGGATCCGACATCACAACCATAACGTAAGTATTAGATGTAAAAACGTCGATGAAAGCTGCAAAGTTTGTATTTCTGACTTCCATGCTTTGAAACTGCGCTGCCAACTTGCTGCAAATGAAATTGAAATTATAAGTATATAATATCCAAATTCTCGTCCCAAGTATGTATATATGATAATTCAAAACGTACCTGCAGCTTAATTTGAACTGCTTTATTATATTCGAGACTTTCTCAAATCGATGGACATCCCGATGGAATCGTCTTTGACAGTGGCTTATAACCAGGAAAGTTGCGCGTTCAAAAAGCAAAACTTCGTCCGCATCGATAATATTTGCAAATTGGTTAAGACTTTGTTCCAGCTCCTTTACATTTGGTATCAACATATAAACGATGGAAGACCATGCTCTATAAAATAAAATGTATTATTATTTAACTAAATAGAATAAATAATAGAGACTTTTAATTTTTAAGATAATATTAATAAACAGTAAATTTGTATTTCAATTTTATTTTATACCTATAAAGAGTTTCATCCCATATGCTAGTTCTAAAACATGTGCATTCTAAGGGCAAGCTCAGTCTCTTTAAATCTTCCTCTCGTTCCCTGAAGATTAGATCTCGCTGATCATCCTGAATCAAATCCATTTTGTGAACTAGGCAGAAAATCTTCGCCTCGGGACTATTTTGTAAAATTGCCTCCAAACAACTCTGGTAATAATGCATGTCTTTGTCCAACTCACGAGATTCTACATCAAAAACGTATATGAGTACCTCCACGTTTCTAAAAATGTTGTCTCGCTGGGATGCGAAGTAGTTCTCCATAAATGCTTCCTGACCACCGCAATCCCAGAGATTTAACACCAAATTTCCGAGAAATCTTACATGACTGTGCTCGACATCGACTGTAAAATATAAAATTTTATTAACGTTTCAGAGAGAAATACATATTAATAAAAAAGCGATATAAACAAACTTACTCGTAGCTCCCAAACGACGAGTATCTCGGGCAATATAATTGGCAAATATAATGCTCCGCATGCTCGTCTTCCCTGAGCCACTTTTTCCCATCAACAAAACCTAGAGAAAGAAATAATATACCATTTTTGTAAAACAAAACTCTGTAAACAATCATTAAATCAAGAGGCGTTTCCAACAATAAGAAATTTTGTCAGATAACAATGATTGCAATCTCCACAACTTCCCAATAATTGTTTGCCATTTTTTAGTTGTAAATTATTCAAGATTCCTACCTTTTTCTTCATTATGATTCCTGTTGTTGGTAAAAATTCACCGTCCAGAATTTTTGAAGTACAACTGATCTTGAAAAATTAAAACTTTTCGGTATCACTTACACATATGCGTTACTGTAAAGAAGTTATTCCAATTCTATCATTCTACAATCAGCGGCCAAATATTCAATAAGGTTGACTATTTCACAAAATTTGTATATATTTTTATTTTTTACTACGACGTGATTATAATTATATATCTCATATGTACATATGTTTGTATATATATCATGAAGTCATACGACACACACACATAGACGATATACTTCTAGGTTCTAGTTAGTCGCGGGTGGTCGCGGCCCATCGCGGCCCGCGGGTCGCAGCGTCGCAGAATTGACTCACGACGTCACGACCTCCATTGCACGGTTGCGCGTAACTCGAAGTTTTATGCGTATATACGTAATTTACGTATTATACGTAAAAATGTAATTAATGTAACAAAATGGTGGACTCTAAACGGGGGTGGGAAAAGATAGCATAATATAACCTCACTTTTTCCGGATTTCAGATTAAATGAATTATTTTTTATAAAATTAAAAAAATGACTAAATCAAATGTTGGAAGTGCAAAGGGACAAAAAATCCCTTGGGAAGAACTGAAGTTTGAGCGGCTGAAAGTTGAAAATCAAGCCGTTTCAAAATGTTCAATTTGTAAAAGTATTTTACAAAATACTAGCTACGATCGCCTTCTAGCTTATATGTATGTTAATATTGTTGATCCTTTGCTAATTGATTAATAATTTAAAAAGCTATCATTTATGAAGCAAACAGTGTTGTCGATTTGTCGGCGTATTAAAGAATTAGGTTATGTTTACTTTCTATATAAATAAATGAGCGCAGTTGTCATCTTGAAAACGTAAAGTACATGTAAATAACTAGGCACGTAAATTACGTATGTAATTTACATGTAAAAAACTGCGTAAATTACCTAAGGTAAATTAGGTACGCAATCCTGCTCACGACCCTCACGACTCACGTGTAGTCATTACGTAGTTAACTCAGGTTAACTGGTTCCTGGTTGTCCATCGCGTAGTCAACTTACAACTACGCGTAGTGTAGTTTCGCCGTCCTATGGTCATTGGTCGTATCTGTTTGCCACGTGAACATACATAGGCCATTTTCGATAGTTTTCGACACTCGCTAAAAATACGCGGGAGAATTCAAACGTGGTTTTTTAGATAGAATAAACATCCTGGAAATACGACAATAATTATTAAATAAGCTATTTTACATTCTTTGTCGAATTTATTACTTATCATCCTTAATTTTTTTTTTAAATTTACAATTTAAAATAAAATGGTAACGTTTGGTCACAAAATGGTGGGTAATATACTCACATACTCGGTTATATTCGTTATATTCTCGATCTTTATTTCGTTCAGCCGTAAAGAAAATAAACTATATGCATTTACTTTTGGCATAAAATGCAATAAAAACCTTATTCAGACCAATAATGCAGGATACTTTCAAAAGCGGAAACAGAAAATTCCTAAATTTACAAAAAATTAATTTTGTTAATTATTTTGATACAGAAAATATTATTTTTGTACCTATTATTTATCTACTTTCGTTGTAGTATTTTATTGGCATACTCCTTGGATTCAAAACCATTGTTTATTTTTGTTTGCGTTGTGGGTGGTGGGTGGGAGAACGAAGAAATACTATTAATCGATTTTCCGAAGTTTGCCGAGATCTTCCGATCGTGGGCGATTCTTGCTAAGTGAGAGACTGAGAGCAAGTGAGAAGTGAGTGTGAGCAATTGTGAGAGTGTAGAGTGACAGTGACTAGTGTTAACAAGTAACTCTGATATTTGTGCATCACGTCCGCTTCGTTTAATTAATTATTTAAAATCATGTAAATATGTAGCCAAGCCTAATAGGTCAGTGATCGCAGTACTTCTTCGGATATACATTTTTTTCTCCCAAAGATATCGCGAATCACAGAATCATCTAAAATGTCTTCGATTCGAAAAAGAACGGTGGCCGATGCGCCCGAACCTCCACGGGATATTAGTGATGATCAAGTAAGAATACTTGATTTATACATATTTCTTTTGTTTTCTAAATTTACTTCCTTTTCTCTCAAAAACGAACAACAATCCTGCAGATTTTCGTCAATCGAATTCCGAGCCTTTTGTAGTTTTCATTCATTAGTAATGATTTTAAATGACAGGTCTGCCATGATGTTGACGTTTTTTGGCAGATGATTTTGACACATTTTTACACTTGATATATTTCCTCTTATTAATTAAAATCACGTGTCAACTTCGATCATTTCTCATTATTTTTATTTGGAATAAATAATCTCTCTTAATATTTTTTATTAAAATTAAAATTTATAATTTATATTATTACATATAATTTAAAATTGTAGATAAGACTAAATGTTTATTTATAACTTATTTATAACGGTGCAAATGTCATTTTTATTTTTCCCTCGGCAACTTTGTTCTATATTGTTGGTAATTTATACATTCTCTTTTCTACAATTTTAAATACAATATTCATATTGTATGCAAAATTGTAAAGACGAGAATCATTTTTCTTCATTGAATTTGTAAAAATAACTAGTGATAGAAAATCTCTGTTCTTTATTAGATACGTCTATTTATTTATATTTTTTTGTTTGATTAATTGTTAATTATAGTTTTTGTCAATAACAATAATATACATTTACGCTTAATTGTATCTTAGATGACTATCATAATGATTCTAAAATGACACACTTATTTTTTATGAACAATATTTTTACAATTCAAATTTTAAAATTATTAAAATAACTTCCAGTCCTAAATTTCTTTTTCTGATATTTTTTAAAAATATTAAAAACTAAAACAGAACTCATTAAAGCATGTAATTAAGAAACAAAGCTGAAAGAAGGTCAGGAATATAATCAATACTTTTTAATATCATAATAGTAGTTTTTCTAATTATTAAAATGCTGATTAGTTGCAGAAACACAGTGATTTTATAATATTAGCAATTTTTATTCTGAAATTTTTAAATTCTTTTCTCAAGGAAATTGAACTTTGGAATTACGGTGGTTAAATTAAAATGAAGAGATAAGAGATAGAAATCTAGCTCGAAAAAACTAGAACTTGTCTGGAGATGATTAAAAGTTACAAATATTAAAGAAGATTATTATATCGAGAGTCGTAAATAATTTAAAACATTTTAGTATCAAATTTAAGTCTCGGGATTAATAATTTAAAATAAAACAGTTAGAATAGTTTTTGAAGTTAGCATAAAGAATCTATAAACTTTATGTAACAAAGCAAAATTTTTTTATTCAGAAAGAGGATATTGAGTCTGAAGATGATGCCAAACTTGAAGTTGACGAGATGGCGAAAAGTTTACCACAAGGAACCGACCATACACCTGAAATTCTCGGATCTTTAATTTCTGGCTTGCCAGAACGGTAAGTCTTAAACCTGTATTTATAAATTTTACCATCGTTGAAGTAAAAAGTGATTGAAAATTTGGATGATAAAATAAATAATAAATCTTTTTTGCGGAAGATAGCAGTAAATAAACAATTTTCCATCAGCTTCTTTCTTTTTTTAAAATATTTAAACGCTATAGTGTTATAGGAAAGGTCATAACAACATTTAATTCAACTTTTTATTCGCAGCTGGAAAAATTGGATAATCCGAGGTATATTTACGTATGTGATGATAGGTGGATTTTGCCTTATCATTTATGGTGGACCATTGGCTTTGATGCTCACGGTAATGAACATTTTATCTTTTCTACTTTTTTAAATACAAATTTAGCATTCCTAATTTTTGTTTTTAAATACACAGACGCTGGTCGTTCAAGTGAAATGTTTTGAAGAAATTATCAACATCGGGTATGCTGTATATAGAATTCATGGTTTGCCTTGGTTCCGATCCCTCTCGTGGTACTTCTTAATAACTTCCAATTACTTTTTCTATGGAGAGAACCTGATGGACTATTTCGCCGTTGTCATCAATCGAACAGTAATTATCTATTTTTATGTAAAAATATTAAATTTGGTCTTCCATTTGTCTTGAGTATCATATAGTACGTTTCCTAAATGGGATGCGTTACATAATTGTCATACAAATAATACGCAAATCAAAGCTGATTAATGAAAGAGACTTTGTCATGAAATCAATATCCTTTACCTGACCGCTATTACGTTTTACAATATCTATGGCTTCGTTAAGGATGTAAAGGGGCTTCTACTGAAAACTATAATTGATAATTTTTGGTCAATTGTCTTCTAGAAAAATTATATTTGATAGAAAGCTAATATGATTTTTATTATATTTTTTATTTCATTTTGATTTTAAATTAATTTAAACTTATAAGTATAGAGAATTTCAAGCAATAAAAATAAAAAATTGCAGCATTAGAGTTAAAAAACTTCCTATTATGTATAGAATCTTTAAAATGTATTTTTTAGGATTATCTTCGAGTTCTCGTGACGTATCATCGCTTCATCTCCTTCTGTCTTTACATCATTGGCTTTGTTTGGTTCGTTTTATCCCTCGTGAAAAAATACTATATGAAACAATTCTCTCTCTTCGCATGGACACACGTGGCACTTCTAATCGTTGTAACTCAGAGTTACTTGATAATACAAAATATTTTTGAAGGACTAATCTGGTAAGCTGTCTAAAATTCTTAATAATAAAACAAGCTTTATTAAACGTGACATCACTTAAATTTTATTTTTTGTTTAGGTTTATCGTACCAGTAAGTATGATCGTCATAAATGACGTAATGGCTTACGTTTTTGGATTTTTCTTTGGCAAAACACCTTTAATACAATTGTCGCCTAAAAAGACGTGGGAAGGATTCATAGGTGGCGGGTTTGCGACAGTCGTACTTGGACTCCTGGTTTGTAGAATTATTCTGGAAATTACTATTTAGTAAATACAAATACGAGTAGAAATAAACATTGCTAACTGAGTTTATATTATTTCTTTTTCGATTAAATAGATGGCGTACGTAATGTGTCAATACCGCTACTTTGTCTGTCCCATTGAATACAGTGAAACTTTAGGCCGAATGACTATGGACTGTGAACCGTCAAGTTTATTCAAACCACAAGAATATACATTGCCTGAAAGTTTACAGGCAATAACTAAATTGGTAGGAGGTTTTGGTGTACTTTTTTGCATTTTATTTACTAGTTAGATGAAAAAGATTGATTAATTTAGCAGTATATTTCTTTGCAGTTCAACTCGAAAAATACAATCACAATTTATCCTTTCTTACTGCACTCCTTGTCGATGTCAGTATTTAGTTCTGTGATAGGACCATTCGGAGGATTTTTCGCCAGCGGTTTCAAGAGGGCGTTCAAAATTAAAGTAAATTGAAAAAAATTACACAATATTACATACAAATTACACAATACTATATAATAATATTTACAATTGATCCTTCTAGGACTTTGGTGACATTATTCCTGGACACGGTGGAATAATGGACAGGTTTGATTGTCAATATCTGATGGCAACATTCGTTAACGTTTATATTTCATCTTTTATTCACACCGCCTCTCCTCAGAAACTTCTGCAACAGGTATTTGTCTAAAAAGCAACAAAGCTTAAAAGCTTCTTCGTGAAAATGAATACTTTTATTTAACTTTTATTTATTTTTCCCAGGTTTTTAACTTGAAAGCCGAACAACAGATGCAATTGTTCCATGCTCTGAAAGATTCGTTGGAGCATCAAGGGTTGGTAAATGCTTCCTGCTAAATGCATTTCCGACAAAATGTTTGAAAGCACGAAACCGTGTTGAATACATAGATACCTGACATTAGAAAAATAATGGGGAACTCTACTGTGACCACTGTCGTGACCGTTTTTCCGTAAATCATGTATGACTGAATGGACGACTTTAGTTTTACAATTATCACACACACAAGCTTTACTTCCAATTTCGATTACCACTCTTAGGTGGAGGTTCGTGACTTTCGATCAAATCATCTTCATTTTTTACATTAATTACCACTCCTAGTTTCTCATTCGCATTTATGTATCTCATCGATTAAGGTTTGTAGTTACAAAAAATGAGCTTTAATTCTTAGTATCAGTAGACTCGACTCAAAATCTTCTACAAAGCTTTTTCCTATCTACTTATATACGATATTTTTTCATTCGCCGTATTTTTTTACTGAGTAATTAATTAACTTACGACAAAGGTTAAAAATTCATGGTTTACTTCCCTAACATGTTCTCAAAGAATCTTCGGAGATTTTCAAAATTACTCTGAAACCTATTTTCTCAGATAATGGGTCTCCAGACAGAAAAAATCGGAAATTTTTGGAGGAATTTTGAGGATGTAAACAAGGACTAATGAGTGAATCGTGGGCGATACTAGAGTTCCAGTTACTTAGGTATTGTAATAATTACGAGTAATTATTACATCATTGACTTAGAATCTTTGTTGTGGATATTAATATATGTATAATCATGAAATTAACGCGGATTGATTTCCCAGATTTTATGTATCTAATAGATGTTTTAATAGCCTTAATTCGACCAGAATTATCTGTGCGTGAGTATAGTATATACATTTTAGGTGATGTTTTTGCGTAACTCTAATGACTTAGTGTTAGTGCGTCAATTTGTCAAAAGCAGTAATTGTTTCCAAAGATAATCTGCTATAAATGTGCAATATACCTAGTTTTTTAAAAAACGATCCATAATTGCTTTTTCGCGTTTACGCAGTAGCCGAATCTCGTTCAGTTCTTGTTTCTGATATAAAAAAATGATAAATCACCGAATCATTATTCAATTTCTCTAAACTCATTCCGATTTATTTTCTTGATTCTTTTACAAGTTAGAATCTCAAAATTTTATACATTCCGACTTCAAAAGTTACACAATCGGGAAATGATTAATTCTTATTTTCCTATACATTACTCTCACAATCGGAAGAGGACGAGAAATTCTATAAGTGTACAGAAATACGAAAAGTGTCTACATAAAACACTTTATAGTCGTTTATTAGAGGAAATAGATCGGTGTAAAATATCAAATTTACACAATAGATAGCGAATAGAGTACTTAATAGAGTTGAACTGTATTTATATGTACATTTTGTTATGTTGATAAGGGTTTTAAACGTTACTCGAGTGGAGAGAAAGATGAAACCGAAAAAAGAAATAGTGCGAATGAATGAATGAAAGAGAGAAAGAGAAAAGGCAGAATGAGAAATAGTAAAAACGTTAATGAATTATTATTACATTATTGAAGATGTTAAATCATTGCCCATGCATTTTAATGTGATGGTACTTTAAGTTTTACTGTACGAAATATATATAAATATATTTATGTAGCAATCAAATACAAAAATAGCCGTAATTTATGTACGTTGCGAATGATTTAATAATATGAATATTTTAATAATTACTGTGAAATCAAACATTAAGTGAGAGGTGTTTAATTTTTCTTCTTTAACCTTACCTGAATTAAGTAGAGGAAATTTGTTGGTTTTTGTAATTACGATAATGGACAAATTTTTTTCAATAATACTATAAATTGTAATAGGTATTGTTAATTGTATAGAAATCAGTCGCGTTAGTATAGGTCGATGTGATAGTATTTTAAGATTATATATTCGTGTAGCGATAAAATATAGTAAGGAATGTCATTTATGAAGTGTTGTCCATCATTCTTGATGATATAAAAGATTTTTATAAAATTATGAAACTAAATATTCAAGTGGGTAGTAAATTTCAGGCCTTAAACGGAATGATTAATAGTTTTTTGTAATTAGCATCATTCTACTGATCTCATCCCTAATTTTGTTTATTCTTTGAAGAATACTTTTACGTTTTTCATCAGGTCTTATAGATTCTATAGAATAAATGGATAGGACAAGTATAGGTGCCTATATTTATTTATTTATGTAACAATATACTTGCTCATAAATTGGAAGAAATAATTAATTTTAAAGTTACTATAATGTCTAAAAATAAGATTTTATAGGTATTGGACTGAAGTTTCGATTTCCTGAAATTTAAAAATATTTCAAATTTTCGATCAACTTTTCAATGACTGAAAGTGATTTTAAAAAACGTCCGGAGTCTAATTTTCAATAATAATAAATAATGGTTTAATTGCTTATCAATGGCTTTTTAAGTTGCAGAGTTATCCATTAGACTAAGATTAATTCATTTTGATTTAATAGCTAATTCTATAAGTTAAGTCATTATAATAAACAAAACAAAATATTTTTTAGCGTTTTAAACAGCGCGCAAAAAGGAATCAATCAGATGATATGTGCTACGCATGCGCAGTACATGCTCAATAATCTTGAATTGCTTGAAGTTGAAGCACTTGGAATAAATTGGAATCCAATTTGCTGACAGGTATCAGCTGTTCCAGTAAACAAAGAGACGCGAATCGAGATGGACGCTGAAGAAAATAAGGAATCTGTTGACGAAGACGAGGATGAGGATCAATCCAACGATTCCCTAGAAGCCGGGGGAAATGATAATTGGTTCTACATGCCAGATTCCATCCTCCTCACCATCTTCCGGTACCTGTCGCCGAAGGACTTGTTAACTGCTGGTGAAGTTTCAAAATCCTGGAATAGGGTATCTCGGGACGAATTCCTTTGGAAAGATCTCTTTTATCATACTTTTAAAATCGACCCTAGTATTGGAATCGTGCCAGGTGAGTCAAGACTCAAAATTAAAAATATTCGCAACGCCATATAACCTATTAATCTATACAATTATCTTTTGACGTGCTTTTGACCTTCATCTTGTCAATGTATCGTCAATATATCTCTGGAAAACTTTTTATTCCATATATATGTACCTATCTGTACAGTTTTGGAAGGTATATGAACTCAAAGTATATAAACAATACGAAAGAAGTTAGAAACTAATACAATGTTTTAAACTTCCTTGGCTTAGAGTTAAAAAGATAAAAGAGTTTAGATTCTAGTTTGGATAATTATAATAACATAATTGGAAAATAATGATGATTGGATACTGATTAGACTACATAAAATAGCCATAATTCATACATGAGATACTTACGCAATATAGAATTCAATGTCAAAGTTATTAAATTTAATATAAGTGGAGAAAATCGATTGACCAGACGAATTATTATTAATATATATATATAAAAATCTGTCGTAATTAATCATGAATTAATTGTAGATATTAACGAATTTAGTTAGTAGTGACGATAGAAATCATTATATCAAACAGAAATATTAAAAAATATCATTAATTCTATTTTTGTACATGTTTATTACTAAAAATTTACTGCAAGAACGAACATACTTTTGTAACTTTTCTAGGAAAAAATTCATGGTTAGGAGAATTCAAACGTCTGACTTACCACACACCTTTATTAGAAACGGAAGTGCTTAAGGAACATGCTCACCAAGTTTTGCACGTCAGTTTTTCTCACAATGGAAAATTATTTGCAACATGTTCGAAAGATGGTTACATACTGGTAAGTTGTACTTTTTATAAAAGAATGTAAACCACAATAATATTTTCCAATCGATTTTTATTTTTTAAGTATTATTCACAGAAACAAAATATTTCTGTTCTTTGTTTTGAGCCCTAAAGCATTTTTGCGGCAAAAATGATCTCTTGATTTAAATTCAAACTTGATACCAATCCAATGGAAGAAAAATTAATTTTTTATATTTTCAAATTTATCTCTCAGGTGTGGGATAGTCAATATCCAGTCTCAATTAAGTATCAGCATGACATGAAGACTTTCAGATGGAGATATACTCAATTTTCTCAATTCAATTCTACGGATACTCTTCTTCTTGTATCTGGAGTTCATTTTGGAACACCACACACTACTTCCGGTGAAATCGCTGTTTTTAGAGTTGCACGTAAGTCTTTTTCTTATGGATACGCTCCAATGATTCAACTTTACAATTTACGTGACTTTGCAAAACTAAATCTTTATATTTATTCCCTAAAGCGGTTAATTGGTTTTTCAAATCCTATTTTAATTTTCTTGTAGCTGGCTTTGATCTTCAGTGCAGGATCGTTAACAAGCCATACGACATATTTGGAACCTGGTACAGCGAACGTTATCTATTAAGCGGAGATGTCTATTGGCTCGCACACCTGGTCAGCACAAGTGTACTTTGGCTTAATAAGGCCAACCAAGAATCAGCCAGCGAACATGTGCCTATCATGAGTCAACTTTACAAGTAAAAAATCTTTATTTAATCCTTTAATTAATTTTATTAGTCTCTAAAATTAGGAATTGATTAATCT
>JAUESI010000036.1:7566133-7641656 GCA_032275145.1 Synergus laeviventris
TCTAACATGCTAAATTGGTAAATAATTCTTCAAATTAAATTCTTTTAATTCCTAAGGTTTTTGAATGTTTTCAGATTTTACAATGGTAATGCCGCTTCAATTAGGGCGATAATGGTTGCAGATTGCTTATCTCCAAGCCCAACGGAGACGGAAAGATTGCAAGATCAACCTTCCACTTCCGATATGCAAGAAGAAAAGGGAAATCCACCAAGTCACAGAGATTTGTCTTCTACTTCAGTTAATTGTCCACCATCTCAGGAACAGCCAGAAGTTTTACATCACGCTTCATCCAGATTACAGTACGTATAAAATTCTTTCAAACATTTCCTTATAAATTAAATATTACATTGAATGCACAAGAATGTTATTTTACTTTTTAGGTACAGCACATTAGAGGGTGGATTTATGAATTGGCGGAAATTAGGCGACGGTTTTGAATATGCAAAGCCAATAAGATATAACAAAGAATATCGTCAAGTGGAAATGGAGAAAGAGGCAGCTGAAAGCGATAGTGAGAACGAAAAAGAAAACGAAAATTCGCAGTGGGAAGATGAAAGTGTATCTGATGGTAGGAACTATAAGATAAAGATATCTGATTATCTGGTTTAAAGTGTTTTTCACAACATCTACTCTAATTTCTGTTTTACCCTTCTTCTGGTTTCTAGAATCATCAGCAACAGAGGATTGTGATTTTGACGAGCTAAACGTTCGACCCGAGAAGTACCTTATCTTCGCAACCGGTTCGAAAACCTATACGCCACATCAGGTTGGTTTTAAGAGAATCAAGCCAATTAATTTCCCAAGAAGGTTAGATCCTGGCCCTTCATTGAAAGAAAGATTAGAGCGAAGAGAAAGAGAACGAGAATGTTCTCCTAGACCAGAACCAAACTGGCAGGATTACGATTCAGTATCAGATAAATTCGATAAGGTTGATCATGTTATTGACCTTCATGGTCATATTATCGGAATGGGACTTTCTCCAGATCATAGGTAAATTTTAGGAACTAATATTGTGAGATTAAGATTAAAGACACAGACAGTCTACTAGTCTAGTGAGTTATGCTATTTTTTAAAATAATTTTTGAAAATTCGTTTGTTTCAGATATCTTTATGTAAATACGAGACCGTGGCCGAGAGGATATATTATTACTAATCCTTTGTTACCACCGCCGATAGCTCAAGAAATAGATATTCACGTAATTGACCTAGTCACATTAAAACAAGTCGGAACAATGTTGAGAGCTCATAAAGCCTACACACCGAATAACGAATG
Organism: Synergus laeviventris; assembly: GCA_032275145.1. Lineage (NCBI taxonomy): Eukaryota > Metazoa > Arthropoda > Insecta > Hymenoptera > Cynipidae > Synergus > Synergus laeviventris. Next base: position 7,567,407 of record JAUESI010000036.1, read on the forward strand.
CTTTTTCATCTTTCTGGATGTGTGTAACGAATATGTAGCAAGGTAAATTTTAATGCAATTTTTTATTTTAAAGGTTGAAAGTGCTTAAATTATGCCATGCTGGACACGTTTCGATTCCGCACAATATTGTGTTAATGCCAATCAAGCGGTTAAATAGAACTTTAAATAAAATTTAAATATTTTAAATATGTTTCAGTGGTGCTGAAGATAAACATGGGTATCTCTGGGACAGACACTACGGCGTCTGTCTAGCCAAATTTCCACACTCCGATGTAGTAAATTCCGTTGCATTCAATCCTCGTAATCCCGAAATGTTAGTCACAACGAGCGATGACTACACCGTAAAAGTATGGAGAAGTCGAGCGATGGTAAAATCTCTTGGACTAAATGAAGAAGACCTCAGTAAAGGTTTAGAAGTTCGTAAGAGACGTAGGTACCATAAACCCAATTGCAACGTTGACTGACTAAAAACTATCCAATTTCCAATTTGAAAACCTTCACCTCAGTGTCTCAAAATTACTCTAGACGTCCAATACAAACCCTCCCCCCCAAACAAAAAAGAAGAGTAATACTTTCATCGACCTTAGTAAGTGTCTCTAATATATTATCGACTTTATAGCGAATTAAAATTAATAAATAGATTTTTAAAAAGGAAAGAAAAAAAATTTTTTAAATAAAAAATTTAAGCAATGCTTATATATTATAAATATATCGTGAAGGTTTTTACATTTGAAATTGGAGGGTTGAAAACGAATACGGAAGGAAATACGAATCGATAGAGTGCAATGTTGATGAAGTTTTGAAAGGCTGATCTACCAATTTATTTGTCGCGCTGTTTTTTAGTATTTTAAATTATAATTTATATTTTAAACATGATAAACATGACAGATTCTCTTAAGTGAGATATAATCAATTTTGCATGGGAGTTTTCTTTTAGAAATAGAAAGATATTTTTAAAAAAATCAGTTTATTAAAAGTCTATTTAATGCAAAATAATCAGGGAATCACACAATCGTTAAGGATTTTAAAATTAACTATAAGGAAGTCACTAAACAGCACTGCAGTATTATTTTCAGACTATTTACACACGTTTGAAAACGACGGATATAAAATTCGGCATTAGCACAAAATTGGACGAAAGAGATAAATGTTATGTTAAATGCTTTTGATCTAATATTTTATGGAAAATGGTCAACTACGTTTTAAAACTTGGTGTATGATCTGCTTGAGCTTAAGAAACGAAATTCGTGTTTTATGTGATACATAAATATCCACACATAAATGTGTTCCTTTTGAAGACAATCTAGTATTTCTAAACTATCTTTAGGAACATCTAATGTTGGTCGATTGTGCAACGTAAAACCAAATACTTTAGTAAACGCTTTATAGAAATTCCGCTAGCTATTACATTTTGAAGCGCTTGGAAAGTATGATGACCAATACTGCTAATTCATACAAAATTCATTGTTTGCCATTCGAAAAAAAGCAATTAGTGAGAAATAGATCAAACAGTTCTTAAAATTTTTAAATCTTTTAAACTAATTTTACAAGTTTACCAATTTTTGGACAACAGTAATTTTGTACGAGGCGATTTTAGCCTTAAATCATCGATTTATAGGTACATAATTCTTGTAGAATGTTAACTTTACTGGAATTTTGATTCCGATTTTTTGAAATTTTTCTTTTTGTACCTTCCCATCTCGAAAAATGAGGAAATTACAATTATAAAATGTGGAAGATGTGTGTACGCGTGTATGTATATATACATATATTTTATTTTGTTGCATGTTTCTAACATTAATATTATTACGATTTTAACAGATTAACAAGTAAGATTTACTAGACAGAATGATATTTTCTGGATTACTATTTTTTGAAATTATTAAATGTATAACTTGTATAAAAATATTTGTCTTGAGCACAAAGCAAAGCGTCTCAAATTACACTGACTTTAACTTGACGCCAGGTTTTCAATTAGTTTCCTTAAAACGGAGTTGCTCTCATTTTTTTTATTTCTTGAATTAGAAATTATCTCATTGTAATTAACATTGAATTTTAATGATTAAATTTCGGGTCTAAATTATTCGGTTTGTATAATTAAAAATGTAGATGCAAGAAGAGAAAATTGTGTCTAGATATTTAATTAGCAATCGATAACAATGTAACATTATGAATCTATCAGTTAAATCTTTATAGAGAGGAATTTACGAACGCTGAATATTTCTACAACCTGCTATAACTACTTTATTTTTTTATTTAATATGCACAGTAAGGCAGTAAGATAATGAAAAAATGCATTTCGAAAATGACCTAAAATTTCTAACATTGGTACAAATTTATAATTTGTCACCTTTGCATAATACGATTATAAAGACTGCGCGATGTCTAAATAAATACTAAAAATAAATTTTGGTTCGTTGAAGTTGAGTAAAATTATCTTTGCTTCATAAGTCTGAAAATAAAACTCTTACGACGAATTAAAATTTATAATTCTTTCGTAAATAGGATTTAATTATCAAAATATTTTGAATACTTACAAGTCTTCCAATCAAGACATCAATTGAAAAGTCCAATATTAAAAATGAGATTTTTGAAACAGAAAGTTTTTCTATAAATTAAAAACACAAAAATTGAAAATTCACGACTTTTAACAGATGACATTTTAAATAGGTATATATAATATTTTGTTCTCGCAGATATTATTTATAAAACATGATTTACCAAAAATTAAAAACAAAATCTAGGAAAATCTCCGTTTTTACTAGCGAAAGATCGTCTCTGGATTTCAAATTCTGCTCGTCGAAATTCCAATAATTATAGGTATACGAACGAAATCACAGTCATGTTTAGCACCTGCCTGCGTCTAATTTCTGTACAATGAAGACAGGATACTTGAATGTTCCATGAAGATGAATTAAAAATAGATTGAATTAGACTGATCCAGTCGCTATCGGTTCTGTAATTTAAAAAAAAAACAGTCTTCAAGTATCAAATCAAAAACTGAATTCAGATTATAAGTAAATTAAAATGAGCTATTAATTCAATCAAGAAATTGAAAAATTAAGAAACATAAAAAATATTTGTTCCATTTCTTACTATTTTAAAATTAACATTATTTAATGATTCCTTCCTGTTACGTTCCGATCTCTGGTTTAAAATTAATTAAATATATTTTTGACATAATTATACCTGAATAAGAAATTCCATCTGGCGGAGTGTCGTTTTTATTGGTGGGTTTTACTTTCTTGTGATCATCTTTGTGACCATGGCAATGTTCACACTCGTCATCACTATCTTCTGAGCTACTTTCTCCGAAAGTCTTGGGCTTTTCGTAAATACAGCAGCCTGAAATTTGAATTTCCAATTTAAATTCAAAGTTAAAGAATACGTTGTCTTTCATATATAAAGAGCATTCGTTATTTTTTACTCTGTTTTGTGTCTTACATTTTGATTTCTTTTTGTTCAAATGTTCATTATCAACTGTTCCTTGAGTCCACTGAACTTTTTTGCTTGATCGAGGCTTTCTAAGGCGTAATCGAACTGTAGGAACTTCCTGAAAATTAAAAAAACAAAGACTTCAGTATTATGTGCTCAAAATTGAAAAGTTACTATACAATGAATATATATAGATAGGTAAATTCATAGAGAAAAAGCGCAAACATATTCTTTTCCTTTCAGATCTTAGCTTATATTTCTCTTTATAACCTAATTACAGTATAATGTGTGTATACATTAAAATATTATTATTAAAAATATCTCCATGATAAAAATAGAATATTAATAAACCTTGTATAATCGACAACGTATATGTACCATAGCATAAATGCATATGTTAAAATCTACATAAAAATATCGCAAATTTTTAAATTTTAATATTAAAAAAATGCAGTGGAATGATAAATCAGTTAAAATTATTTATCTATTGTATAATTTTCTCTCTCAACAAAGCTTTTATCGAATCTTCCGGATATTCCAAAATATCCTTCAGGACTTTGATCGTGTGTTGACCCAATTGTGGTGGAGGAGATCTAATTTCATTTTTTGCATAACTATAAGTTACGGCTGGTCCAACGATTTTGACTTTATCTTCTGTAGGAAGTTTTACTTCTTTCACTATTCCAATCTCTTTAACGTGTTTGTCATTGAATGTCTAAATTAAAAAAATTAAATAAAACAACTATAAGAAATACTTATTAATTTTCTATATTTAAATGACAGAATACAACATACATCTTTCATGTTATTAACAGGCGCAAAAGGAAACGAAGAACCCTCAAAAATGTTAGCCCACTCTTCATTAGTCTTCTTCACGAATTCCTTTTTCAATATGCCCAACAACTCGTCTCTATGTTTCACTCTATCCGCATTAGTATCAAATTTAGGGTCTAAATTCATCATATTCATTTTTGTTAATAAATCGAAGAACTGCGTATCGCTACCTGTTCCTACAGTAAACCATCCATCCTTCGTTTGAAAAGATTGATAAGGAACAATACTTTCTAAAGCAGAACCCAATTTTCTAGCTTCCTGATTTGCATTTAGATAAGTGGATCCGACGTTTATTAAATTGGCAAGTTGAGTAGATAAAAGATTACACTGAATCCATTGGCCTTTCTTAGTTCTCATTCTTTGAAGCAAGGCTGCCATAATGGCACCATGAGCGTACAAACCGGTAGAAATATCTATTAAGGCTGTACCTGGTCTACATGGGGGACCATCTTTGGGTCCCGTGATATGCAAAAGTCCCCCTAAGGATCCTGCGATTACATCGTAACCTGGCCTGTTGATTTTAAATCAGGATGATTGAATTTTATTCGAATTATGTACAAATTCCCAAGTTATGATTTATTAGCCTTTGCTATGTTTTTAATGAAAACAATAGGATTAAATTCAGTCTTAAATTTTGTAATTAAACCAAAATACAATTAGCTATTTTCTGAAAATAAAAAAAAACAATACCTGTTCATGTAAGGTCCTTCGTATCCATATCCAGTTAATGAACAATAAATTAAATGCGGAGCAACTTTATGTATATCTTGAAACCCTAATCCATATTGCGATAACTTTCCCGGTACATAATTTTCCATCAACACATCTGACTTTCGCGCTAAATCATAAATAATATCTCGTCCTCTTTTCAAATCAATACAAACACTTTTCTTATTGCGATTCAAGCTGACGAAATACGCAGCAGCTTTCTTTGAATCGCCAAAAAATGGTCCCCACTTTCTCGCTTGATCTCCAACACCAGGTTCTTCAATTTTTAAAACCTCCGCACCCAAATCACCAAGAATCATTGTGCAATAAGGTCCAGCCACAATTCTAGTCAAATCGATTACCCTAATTCCAGTTAACGGAGATTTATCTTCATTATTTGTATTATCTGTAGAGTAAAAAAATTTGTCTCTCGTTTGAGATCGACAAATAAACCTCTGAGCTTGGATTGGAAATGGAGTAAATAATAACTTGGCCATTATGAAATTTTGAGACTTGAAGTTTCCACACTGCTCGCACTTATTAATTTATCGTAATTTATCTATAAAGAATATCTTCTGGGACTTGGGACGCTGCAGTGACAGTGATCGAATTAAATTTAATTTAAGTAGGTTATTTAATTTCTCAACAAAAAATGTTTAACTGATAAGTAAACACTAAATCGAGTTTGTCATTTAGTTTGTCTAAAGACTACAAGGTCGCATTTTATGATTCAATCATTGAAATGACATAATAAACCGGGACTTACGGAAGGTGCGTCTTGAAGATCTTCTTCGCAGACCGTTTCTACCTGAGATGATTGACCTGCCAACATTGTTCGTTCCATGTTGATTTCACTTTCGTCAATAAATTCGATAGAAAAAACGTTTAAAAACATACAGTTCTCAACTTTTTCTTTGATTTCTACAGATTTCTCAGACAGTGCCAAACCTGTCAAACCTGGTCAAACTATCATCAGACAGTAAGAGAATGTGCGTCGCCATTTTTAAATGGCGTTTGTTCACGTTGCGCAGTGATGGGAAATAGCCGGTAATTACCGGTAATCGCGGTAAAAAGTGGTAATTCTTTAATTTGTTGTAGAATATTTTATATAATAAATTAGATCTTATAATACTTTGGTCTTATATTTACTTATTTTATAGTTTTCTCCACGTGAAACTTGAATAAAATGTAATAATAATAGCAAATACACAACTTTGAAAATATAAGAATTGCCTAGCTGGAATTACCTTTCTCCTCGGCCCGGATCCGAAGTTTTCTATAGGGGGCCCGGATTTTCCGAAACTGTTAGACAATACATTTTTTTTAATAAAATCATTTATTAAGTATATTGATTGTGATTGATCCTCCCGACTTTCGACTGATTTTAAAAATTACTTATAGGAGGCCGTCCATGACCATGCCGCATCATTTCTTCTCGCTTATAGGTCCGATTTTTCTCTCCACGGACCTGAAAAAAATTATATAAATGTAAATACTAATTTTACCTAACTGTATATTTGGTCTGATAAAAGTGTATAAACATTAATTTTATTAATATTTATTCAGTATAGTTTAACGCAACACCTCATTTCCATAATGCGGTATAATGTTAAAAACACTTTAATCATTATAATTAATATATATAAAAGCCATAGCTACAGGAAAACTACAAAATAAAGTATATAAATTAAAAGCTCTGCGGTTAAAATTTTGGAACCTTTCAGAGCTTCTCTTAATCGAGAAATCATAATGATTGAATTAAATTAACATGTGAATTTATTCTTATGAGAAGACGCACTTTTTGTAAGGTATAAAAGGATGAACAAATGAAAAAATTTTGAAAAAATTCTGAGATATGCAGAATATTTTCCCAAATCCATATATCTGCTTCGAAAAAAATAAAAATTTATAACGTAAATCTATATGTATGACGTCAGTGAACTGATCGGTCGGTCGGTACAGTAGATTCACATGCAATAAAGCGGGAAAATCGGGAAAACTTAAACTGAAGTTATTTAAACAATAGGTGTATAACTCTTACATATGTATTACGTTATAAAATCCTTTAGAATGAAACATAACTTGAGAACCTGATCGCAACAGATCGTTGAATCTCGCCACTTATCTGCTTTAAGCGAGACGTTTAAAACTTTTTCTGCAAAAATAGTCCAGAGAGAATGATTTACCCGCATATAAGTTGTAAGATATCGTAAAATTGAGTTGACTTATTGATTACTTATAGCGCAAGCGCTATGCATTTGTCACGTGTTGACATTACTTGACAAGCTAAGTATGTATTAAGCTAACGCAAGAGAAGACAGAAACACAGAACTGTACAATTTCTTTAACCAAGAATAGCACGTACATAAAACGAAAAGACTTACACGTTTTGGCGTAAGTAGTTTTTAAATAAACCAAAAATTAACCTTTAACATTTTTTTAAAACATTTATATCAACAACTTCTCTTATAATATTCATATATATTCATATACACTCGCTACTTTTTATTTTTATATTATATATTATATAATATATATCTTAGAATATTGAAAATTGAAAGTTTTTACTGAAAATTGATTTTTATGAGGGGGGGGGGGGGTAGAAAAAACGTACAGGTGTTGTCAAATTTGTTCTTGAGCAATAGTTAACGAGCAACAAGTTTAAAAGTTGAATAAACAGAAACCAGCTGTTTTGTTAAAAGTGCAATAATTATCGATTAAAATAAAAATAATAAAGACAGTATATTTTTACAATAAATAGTCAAAAAAAAACTTTATTAACTATCAGGTTTTTATAATAAGATATTTTTCCTTTGTGTAAGTTTTAATTAAATAATTAGTTAGTTACTATAGAGCAACGTAAATATAAGTAATATTAAGTATTATAATTGATATAGGACTTTTTAAAAGTTTTCACGTTTTCCAAATGTTTTAATGTTGATATTAAAAAAATCAATTATATTGCTGCCTTATCGCTCAAATGACGATAAATACGCTGAGTATACATGCTTGTATGAACCTGCTGCATTGCAGTTACTGGCACAAAATATCCGCAGAGATACATATATCGTTATATATTTCATTGCAACTATTATAACTTTTTCCTCTATTCATAAAACTCAAAACACGTATAAATTAAAGGTGCTGATTCAAGTTCTAGCCTTAAAATTGCTCTCTTTATTTTACTTAATAAATATTATAATTAGATAGAAGAATATTTTTCCACTCTACAGCGCTGCTCTTTTTTAAAACAGAAGTTTGTCCATTGACCGAAAAAATATATAATTTTAATACTTTTTTTCATATGACGATGTGTTTGTAATCTAATTTCAAAATTCAAGCATTTCATTTTACGCAAAAAGTATTCAAATTATATATCTTTTGGCTCATGTACATAATTCTATTTAAAAAATGAGTACCGCTATAGAGTGAACAAATATCGACAATTATATAATATTCATAAATATTAACATTTGTTATTCAATGCATTTTACAATTTAGATTAGAGTATTTTTTTTCCATTACCTTTTCTAAAGTAACTATGTTTAAAATTCGCTAATTTAACATATCCACACTTATATCACTAAATGGGATATCCTGCCTGATTAGATTGTTTTTCACAGCGATAATTCTTCAAAACACACGGAAGTAAAAAAAAATGTAGACATTCAGACTGTAACTAAAAATATTGACATTCTTGGAAGAGGAAGTAATTAATAAAAAAATTGCACTAAAAGAAGCTCAACGATGTCATTGTATTTTTATACATGAAAAACATCAACAAATAATTGCAAATAGAGTCATCAGCCGTGAGTATAAATAAAATGACTATAAGTTAATCAGACACAGAACTTACTTTTTTTATTAGACCGAGAAGAATAAAAATTACTGTATTGCATTAAAAATAATTTGTCTTTTCTTTAGAAAATGGTCGACGTAACGACAGCTTTACCAGCTACTGATACTGGATCATTGATGGGGCGAACCAGAGGTGCATTAAGATCCATGAGATCAGTTTTAGGAGAAGGTGGGGAATACCTTCAAGGATTAGGAAACAGAATTGGATCTGCCCTCAGTAACAGTTTAGAAGAAAGCGATCTGACGACCCCATCATCTTCATCTCCTCCGCAACTTCTCGCCAAAGATGAAGAAATTGGTCGAAAAAAATTAAGACTTCCAAAGTAATTACAGAAAAAATTGTCTTATATTTTTAGAAATGTGTACAGTAGAGAGAAATACTAATTTCAGGGTGTTGGATACAAGTTCCATTCTCCAAATTCGAAATCTTCATTTTACTTAATAAATATTATAATTAGATATTTTCTGCTCTGTTGTGCTATTTACTTTTAAAATAGAAATTTGCACACAGCGAAAAAATATTTGTTGAGTAAAATGAGGAAATCGAATTTTTATGTTAGAACCAGATTCCAGCTCGCTTAATTTGAATTAAAGACTTAAATTCATTTAAATACAATAATATAAAAGATTATTGAATATCTTTAATAGGTTTGGGAATGGCATGTCTTATGAAGATTACGAAGCGATGGTTCGACACAAACTCGAACGCCAGGGTAGTGCCAATACATCCAGATCGCTTAGAAAATATCCTCCAGGGATGACCTACGAGGAAATATCTTCCTCAAGAACAGTTCCAGTAAAAAAAGAAGAGGCAGTAAAAACCGATGAGCAACTTCGAACTCCCGATAGAGATAGTTCGGAATGTATGGAACCTATTCAGGAGAAAGATATTAAAGCCACAGGCCCTGATCCGTATGACAAATTAAACTACAAAACCGGTAAGAATTACTCAAACTTGATCTAATTTTACTAATTAGTTAATATCTAATCTTTGTCTCTTTTTAAGTTTGGAAGAGAAGGATAAAATTTGCTATTGAAAAACGAAATATAATGTGTTTTATGAATGCAAATGTTTGATACGGTGTTGTGTGTTTGATGAACAAATATGCATGGCAATCATTATGTTTCACCACTTTCATATCACAAATAATGATGAGCAGAATATATCCTACACAAAAGGATGATATTAAAAATCGCATGAAATATAGAGTATGTAATGATACATTAAAAAGGTTTGTAAACTAAATGAAAAAAAAATAAAATTTTTAAGCGATTTGAGGTATCATTCTTCTAAGGAAGGTTAATTCATATTTTATTTAATATAAAATAACAACTTTATCTTTGTGTTCACAAAGCAAGGGCTCCCACTCGCTATCAGACGGTCGTTTTTCGTTTAGGTAACTCGAAATGCTACTTTTAATGTGTTCGTGGTGTTCTCTACAGTATGAAACTATTTTTCGTTGAAAGTTTATGTGCTACATATCCCTTCCCTTGTGGCTTATTATTTCACTGATTTTTGAAGTAAAAATTATTGTATACTGAATCAATGTTGCAAGAACACGTTGATAGTTCTAGAATTTATTATGTGAAGAATTTTATTTTACCTGTGACATCAGCATGATAAATAATTATGTAGAAGCTACAACTCAACCCTTAAAATTATACTTAAAAGTAGATTAGATTTCTTTCGCTACTCTGAAAAATAATGTAAATTTTGATTTGATAAGTTTTTTGAGAATGAAACCTATTCTCATTCCGTTGAGAAAATTTACTGAATCAATATTATATATTGTTCTCAGATATGTGTGTGTGGATTAGAATTTTTTTCATGTAGTAGTGTTAACCATATGTAACAGTAAATCCTACTTTTAATAGTAATTACTATAACAATGTGTACAAATTGTTGATGATCAAAAACTTGAATTTCATTGAATTGCATTTCTTGTTTTTAATTCTAATAAGTAATTAGGTTTGTAAAATAAATTCACCACTCAAATTTATACAAAAAATTGGCATTGCCATGAAAACGTATGTTATTAAAATACTTTTCAAATCCCTCAAATTTCATTTCACATAACTTTTAAAACCCTGGTTAGATTGGTAGAAAGTATTGTTCCATAAAAAGTATCATTATTTACTTCTATTAGTTTCTTCACCCTCTCTACTCATAAGTATATTTTTAAAAATTTACTGTAAATAAAGCAGTTTTTTATTAGAACGAATTCCACGACATAAGTGCAATTTTGAGAATAATTTTAATTATCATTACATATATATATATATATATATATATATATATATAATAAATTCAAATATTGTTAACAAAAATCAATGTAACATTCAAGTTTATATTTATTATTCAAGATTGCAGTAGAAAAAGTTTTTGTAACAAAAATTATGCCGAAATTAACTCTGTCGTTGATTCGATAGACAAATGAATTAGCGTTTATATCATAGGAAGAATTTTTCTAATTGAAAATATTTCAGACATGCCTTGCAGTAGTGGTTCGGCCAGTGATCAAGATGGTTACGGCCCTAGTACCAGTTTAGATTCAAATATGGATGGCCGAAAACTGTGGCAAAGATCGGGTAGGCTAGAAAATAAAAATAAAAGTCACAAAATGAAAAAATATCAATATTTTAATCATAGCAGTAGTTTTTATTATTTTCTAAAAAATATTAATGATTTCTTGGTTTTTTAGTATCAGTCATCACAGTTCATATATTGTCATTAAAAGAGGTGTGTGAAGAGGTGTTTTTTTTTATTAAAAAAAAATCCTGATCTCTAATGACCTGTGATGACTGTAACATTAATTTTTTTTAATTACTTTATTTCTTAATCATATCTTGACAATACAAAAATTATTAAAATGAAAATACTTATGTTTTCTAATGTTCAGGTTCCTCTGGATCTCTTCAATCGTGGGCATCAAGCTTGTCAGCCGACAGTCAATCAGAAGAGGCTGCAGCAGAATTTATGAAATTTTTCGTGCCACTTTTATTTGATGCTCCTCGTTCGATCGATCAAGAACAAAAGGCTACTTTCGGTCAATTGGTTCAAGTAAGCAGAATAAATTTTAAAAAGTACTTTATTCTATTTTTATTAATTTTTTGCTCTGGTTTTATATTTATATTTTTTATGGTTTTTCTTATACAGAAAAATTTGAATCTTGAGAAATCGAAATTTAAAGTAAAACTGATTATTTCAGAAATAAAGGTTTCATTTATTTAGTGAAATTTTATTTTTCAGACAGAAAATGGTAGAGTGTGGTTTTCTAGGGTTGTGAATGCCAGAAGAGCTCGGCCTTGTGTTTCAGAGGAATCTTTTTACTCGCTAGCACAACACTTTGCTGTTTCACTTTTTGAATGTCACGAAGCTGATGATTTTGCACCTGCGAAAAGTCTCATGAATATGTGTTTTACATTTTATCACGAAGGTATTATTTATTATTATTTATCGATTTTTAATATTACAGTCATCACAGGTCGTCGTCTATTTAACTTTTTCCATGTATTTTGTTCATCTATTTCACCCATTTTGAGGATTTGTCCTTTTTCACCTTTTTTCAATTTTTAAAATTAAATCTTGTAAAAAATTAATAATTTTAGAATCACTTATAATGTCTTGAAATCTCTTGAAATCTTGTAAAATTTCTTGAAAGTATTCTCATGAAAATCAGTAAAAAAAGGTCTTGAAATCTTAGAAAATTCTGATACTCTGTTGAAACCTATTTCTCACCTATTTTTATAAAAACAATCACATTTTTACATTATTTAATGATAATAGGTACTGTGATGACTGATATTATGAAATTTCAATTGATTTTAATGAGATAGATAATAAATAATTGATGCATAAAGATTTTTATTAGAAAGCAGTTAATTTTTAAAAATTACCCTTGTAGTTCAGGTGCCTGGTGTTGAACCTTATCGTGAATATTTGTACACAAATTTGAGGGTCCAACCAATTTGGACATCGATGCGATTTTGGACGGCAGCATTTTTTGATGCAGTACAATGTGAAAGGGCAGTCCGACCGGTTCCTCACAGACCAAAGACTCTAGATCAAGAAGCTGCTGCCACCGAGGATCGTAAATTTCAAGCCAATATAGTATTTGGTCAATTAGGGTAGGATTTTAAATTAAAATTATTAATAAAAATATGAGTTTCCATACTTATTGTATTTAAAAAAAATTGTTTTAGCAATGCCCTATAAAGTGAGAAATAATTGTAAAAATTGCTCAACTTTATTTACAGAACTTTTACGTGTAATATGCACGCATTTGGTCTCTCGAGAAATCTTTGTCTGGAATTTCTTAGAAAACAGTGTATTATAGCAAATCTTACACTAGGTAATATTTTCTTCCAATAAATAACAAAAGATAACTTTATGTATTTTTTGATTTTACAAAAAAATTATTATAAAAGAATAATTTTAGTTTTAAAATGCTATTATCGTTAATATTTTCAGACCAAGAAAAAATGCTGCGAGACAATATTGATAGGATGTTTGATGAAACTGAGCCTTGGCGATAGCTTCACTTGCCAAGAAAAATTGAAGATGAAGAATATCGCAAAAAAAATAAAGGACATAATTTTGTTGATTTTAATAAAAAGAATTGAAGTCCTAATGTGAAGAATTTGATGAAGGTACGAGATATTGAATCTTTAGATTGGAAAGACTGCATATCAATCAACCTATTTGGTAACGAATTAAGCAAGAATTGAGTGCCCTTAAGAAAGTCGAAATTCTAATAGAAAAATGGAAGAAGGCTTTTCTACTCACTCTCAAATCAACGGATGGTTGACTACAGTAATCTGTAGAAACTTTTGATATACTTAGTTTTTCCACCTACATCAATTTTTCAAGTAGAGGTCAATAATCAGTCACTTTATAGATGATAATTTTTAAATTAAAAGCTGATTAAAAGCATCAGTTAATAAAAATAAAGAAAATATAAAAAATAAACAAAAAATGAAAAAGACGTAAACAATGTATTTATATATATTTTCTGCAAACTCAGTATTAACCAAATTAACAGAGCAATTTCGATTTTGTTCACTTTGATAGACGATTGCCAAAGTGTAAAAGAAATCTCATTATTTACACTTCAAATAGAATATTTTAAATTAAAACTTTCTATTAAAGTCTCTTTCACTAACAATAAAATTTAGGTAACTACTTTCTTTAATCCAACTAATTATAATGAGAAAAGAAAAAATAAATAGAATCTACCTAAGGAGGTTTATAAAGTGCTTCCTGATTCAAATGAAACGTCTAGCTTGATTACCTTGTATATAACCGTTTTTAATCAAAATGTAATGTTATGATTTCTTTACAAATAGTATGATACATTTTTTCCGAGTCTTTTAAAGGATTCTCTTCATCAAAAATATTTTCTGTACAGAGTATGTAGGTAGGAAAAATAAGAGAATTGTAAGAGCCAAAATCGAATTTATGTTATAATGAAAAAATAATTCAATATGAACTATGTAAGTCTTACAAGGTCAGGAATTTTTATTTTTTATAATATTGTTCTAGAAATGTACCATAATACTTTATTTTATCTTCCAGTATTTATTAAGTATTTATTCGATGTAATTAATAGAATTTAAGACTAGATTTGTAAAATGATAATTTATTTGATAGGTGTTTCTTGTGTTCACTTTTTAGTTTATACTTAGATATGAAGTAGTTTTACTGATTTATTGTTCTGCGAATTTTATTTAATAAGTTTGAGTATGAGAAAACAAATTAAATAAAGAATATTGATAAAAGAAGTATATTTATTTAAATAATTATTAAATCGTAACAATTAATTTATAATATATATATATTTTAATGACAATTTCTACTTTACGGGTACAATAATATTAAACAGTCTTCTTTAACTTCTTAAATACAAGCTTATCTATAGAAACGTAAATTTAACCGTCAAATTTTTTTTTTTTCATTTTACACAAAAAGTATGAAAATTATACATTATTGTACAGACAAAATGGCCTCAAACATTTTTAAAATGCTCTAACTTTTTGAATTATTATCCAAAATGGCTGGCTAACGAACTTGACCTTCCCGTTAGGACACTAAAAAAGTATACCAAAGACCAATCCAATCGGTTAATCCGTTCGAAAGTTAACATTCTCACAAAATAAAAATCTGCAGATAGACATACTATATACGTAAAAAAATGTTTTTTTACACAAATCTAATACCTTCTCTGATGAGAATGTAAAAATATTTATTAAGTAAAATGAAGAAATGGAATTTTGAGACTTGGTCTCAACGCCCTTAAAAATTTTTAAAGATAAGTAAGGAAAAGAAGGTGAATGAAAAACAGTTTTTTCAATAAATTTTACATAATGTTTATTATTCAATACTTTACGTCAGGCCTCATCCAGTGGGCCTCCTCTTTTTTCATTTTGTTGAACGTGTTTGATCAGTGAACATCACAATGTCAATTCTTGTCAAGTCCACATACAGAATTTTATGTATTCCTTATTTTTCTATAGAAAGTGACGCAGAGGCCGGTCAATTGTTAGACATGTGATTTGCTGTAATATTGAAACAAGTTGGTCTACACGAGATAAAAAGTTATACGTCGCTGTCAGTTACGAAATAAGAACGATCTTTAATTTTACAAAACAGTGTCGATCCTACTGCGAATATCCACTCCTGTGGCCCATACGTCACAAAAAAATAGATATACTACATCTCGCTTAATGTCTCTCCATATCTCAACATACTATGTAACACAATGAAACGAGAATTAAAAAAAAAATAAAACGTACGCAAGAGGACAACAGCACAACAACCGTGTGAAAATCAAAATAAAAGAGAATCATGATACTACAGACAAATATACACAGTATAACAGTTCGAAATTTAATTTCGAAGTAGCATTCCATTTTACAATAATAAAAAATCAACAATCGATGAGATTCTTATTTATTACAAAAAGTCGACGAGTCACTTTCCATCTCAAATACATTCTCGAAAGCCTTTTCGCAATAAATTTATTCCTTCTCTCCTCGACTCTAACTCATTTCACAGCTTTGATTCAGTTTAAAAAAGGAGTCAATATCTAATCCCAAAATTCGATTTCTTTATTTTTAAATATTTTTTCCTTCTGTATAGCTACTTATTTTTTAAATAGAATTATAGGTACACAGCGAAAAAATCTATAAGTTTAATATTTTTACGAAAAAAGTATTCAAAGGAAACATTTATTCGCTCTATAGGCACATTTCCATTATAAAACAAAATATATCTACAGAGCGAAAAAATATTTAATTCCAATAATTGTGGAGTAAAATGGGGAATTTAATTTTGACTTTAGAACTTGGATCCAACACCCCTAAAATGGACCCAGTCAAAGCGATTTTCCAAAACCGGAAAATGCTCTTTTCTTTCGTCTTCTTCAGATAAACTGCATCGCTCTGACTTTTTCATTAAAACGCGGACATTTTGCCAAAGTGTACCACAGATCATTCGCGGAAGGATCGGAAAGTGGAAGTCGTTGATAAAAATCAGAGTGTAAAAGTCGCAAATAATTATAATCATATATAATTGTATAATTGCGTAATATTAATTATAAAATTATATATAATTATAAAATAAACACCTAGAATCTAGTGTGAAGATCAAGTGGCATTCTGGTCTCTTCAGGATTTCCTAGGAATCTTAGGGGAATCAAAAAACTTGGTAAAAATATCGCGAAACCTAAACGCCACTTGACTTCCCAATCTCAGGCCCACCTTAATTAATCTCGAGCCTTACGGCTTCACCTTGTCTAGCGCTATACGAAATTATCGTTATGGATATTATAATTTACACATATGTATAAATAACGTTCATCGTATAATTTATACATACATATAAAATACAACATTTGTATAATATTCTACATTACATTACTAAGTTCAAAAAATAATATTACAATATATAGTGTGTATGTGTATCGCTGTGTGTATTATCGACTTTTTTTAATGCGTTATCTCCCGCTTCCTAATCAAATCGCCACTTCAGATTATTTCTACAATCTTCACGATATCCTTTTATTTTTTTCAAACCTACACTAATTGCGCGTTAATATCCTTAACGTTTTTAGTTAAACGTGACTCCAATCTCGCTGAAATTAATCGACTTCGATTTATACCCAAATACTTTCACCGAATGGAATGCTTCTCATAAGGGTGTTGGATCGAAGTTCTAACTTCAAAACTCGATTTCTTCATTTTAATTGATAAATATTATAATTAAATATTTTTTCACTCAGTATAGCTACTCATTTTTTTAGTAGAATTATGAATACAGAGCGAAAAAATATTTACTTCTAACAATTGTTGAGTAAAACGGAGAATTAATTTTGACGTGAGAGTTTGGAACCAATGCCCTTAAAAATAATTTCTACTTAAAATCAAAAAAAAATTTGGAAAATATAATTTACAAAATATAATTTAGAAGATAAATATTTACAGTAGAAAATAAATTCGAAAGAGAATTAAATGAATTTTATTTACAGAAGCTGATCCAATTTTTTTCAGCGAGTGGAGTCACGAAATTACTAGGTATTCTGTAGTGTGAGTGTAAGTGAATGTAAAATCGCTAGGCGCTTTTCTCATTAATTTGAATAACAACCATTTTCTCATTTGTTTTACTAAATATATCACAAACTGCCAGTGGAGAGTGAAGCCCAAAAATTTTCGCTAACTCATTTCTCTCTGATGATATCAAGAACTTGGTGACAGGCTTTCTATCGCTTCAGAATTGTAGGATTTAGAAAAATGGTTTTAGCGAAAATCGGAGGGCTACCACCGGAAAAATATAACATTAAGGGATTACAAGTTAATAGTTACATCACTGTCGACGGACGCAGCGAGTCCTCGGAGATTCGACAATCGCAAAATGATTCTCCGAGAATTCGCAGATCAACGTTTTCGACGTTAGTTTAATTATCATTAATATTATTATTATTCATTATTATTAAATGTCGAACTAGTAGTTTCTGCATATTATACTGCCACAGAAGACTTTTTTTCTTTTTTTACTTTTAATGTGTAAATATTCTTTATAAATTTATAACTTTTAGTGTTAGGTGATTTATGAAACGTTCGACAGGTGGTGTCCCATTTTACATTCTCATTTTCATTTTCTTCTAGTTCTTTCATCTATCTTTATTTTTTCTCTATTTTCTCGTGTTTGTTTTAAGCGAACGACTTCTATTATTAAAAACTTGAAGTCAAGGGGGGTGGGAGGGGGCAGGGGCAAAAGAATCACGACCCTTATTTAGGGGTTTTATATCAAAGTTCTAATCTAAAAATTCTATTTTGTCATATTTCTCAACAGATATTATAATTCGATAATTTTTTCGCTCTACAGTCACAATTCTATTTTTAAAAAGAGCATGTATACAGAGCGAAAATATATTTGGTTATCATATTTTTTTAGTAAAATGATGAAATGGAATTTTTAGACTTGAACTTGGATCCAACAGCCTTAACTCGAAATCAAAATTACAAAAACCGGATAGAAAGTTAACGAAAACTATTGCAACTATCCAGTCTTTCATCCTTTTTCTAAACAGTTTTTATCATTCTAATTTGCCAGAATGAAAAGCCAAGAATGCAAAGCCGTTTAAATATGAAAGTAATAATCGAGTTAGCCATAGTTAGAAATTATAAAGAAAATCTAAATTCAGTTGGAAATCAGATAAAGATTTCAGAAAGTGGAAGCTCTGAAACAATAACTCTGAAAATTGGTGGAGAAAAGTCACAGAAACGAAACTCTCGTTTTAGATATTTTATATTATGAAAAAATATTTTCTTGTTAGGCATAGTCAGAAAGATTCCTAAGAGCAGGGAAGTCTAGATTAAGCTTTCTGCAAAAAGCGCAAAGCTCTAGAAAAAGCGTACATCGAAATGTGAAGGTCGAAAAACCGACAAAGTTATTTACTTCTAGTCTCTCGCGAATTCAGGATCTTCCATAAAATGATATTTATGGGAGCAATCTCCGGATTCCGAAAGAGTTTCTAAGAATTGTGCTACCAAAGTTCAAAGCCAGAGAATAGATACAATTCTTTTCTACTCGCTAATGGTATAATATTCTCATTTCATAAGATGCCTAGGCCGAAGTGGAGACGACTCGTTAAAAAGCATCGAAAATTCGATTCATAAATTGCTCTACTAATAAAGATTATTGTGTCTTAGCCCGATACATCGACATGCAAATAGGATTCGTAGGATTCAGGCTACGCTAATTGTAAGTGTCCTCTACACTCTATCGTCTAAACGAGTTGCCTAATTCAAAAATATTATAGTCTTCGTACCTTAGTTAAGAAGTCAATATCTATTAACGGATTTATCCCTAAAATCGTAGCTTTTCTTAAATCGGGCATCTTAAAAATGTTCATTAACAATTTACTCCGTAGATTTCGCAGATTTGACGTCGATAAAAGCGCAGGATGCTATAAAAGCTTAAGGGCGTTGGATCCAAGTTTAAACCTTCAAATTCGATTTCTTCGTTTTATTTCACAAATATTATAATTCCACGTTTTACGCTCAATAACGCTATTCATTTTTTAAATACAAATATCTATACAGAGCGAAACAAAATTTTTAAATAAAGAGATTAAATTTTGTGATTAGATTTGGTATTACTCGTTCTGAGGAAAAATATTCAAATAAAAATTTGTTTGCTCTATAGACACATTTCAATTTCTAAAAGAAGTATATATAAAGAGCGAAAAAATATCTAATTCTAATATTTGTTGAGTAATATGAGAAAACCGAATTTCCAGATTAACAACTTGTATCCAACGTCCTTACAAATTGCCAATTCCTTCATCCACAATTCCTAAACCTCTACAAATGTTTCCAGATATCGACTCAGAGTTGATAGTGGTGTTAATCTAGAATAAAAAGCATCTACAATATCTCGCCTACGATTATAATCAAGACGATTAATCGAACTAGATTTCTTGACCAAGGATCTCGCCACTCAATGCGGTAGACTAGCGTCTCTCACTTACGGGTATTCTGATAATATTACATAGAATAAAATCGAAAATATATATTTATATAATATATAGTATAATATATGTATAGTGTAGTACGACTGCATCTTATTTCTGTTAATCCTACAACTACTGAGGTGTTCTCTGAGTATCTCCGAATACGATATTCGATTACGAAATAGGACCAAGAGCCAAATAATTAATTAGGCAAACTTTTCAACTTACGAGAGTCGTTTAATTACTTTTTCTATAGCGAGTAAGCTTGTCCTTGGTGCAGTGGACGGTCTATGATGCAATTACCATTTCTTTTCTTAATTTCTCTCATGCTCTCAGTATCGATTATCGACGTCTGGACAAAAGTCACGTGATTTTTCTACGGAGTAAGCTTGCCTATTTTGTAAAAACCACCCTTTCTCAGCAGAGCAAAAATTGCATAGCACGCAAGCTAGGTAGTTCATTAGGTACGCACGAACGTACCGACCGACAAAAAAGGAGAGTCACAAGGAAAAAGTGAGAAGCGAAAATACAATCTCTTGTGAGAGCATAAAAACCAAATGCCATTACATTTCTCCAGCACCAACATTTACTAATTTTGGTCGCAAATTACATTTCAAATCTATATGCTTTTATTCAGTTTTAGAATACAGTCAGGTCATTTTTTAAACTCAAGAAATATAATTTACTGGGGTATAATATTCAATACAAATCAGATCCTAAAATGTTTTAAATTTCGGACTATACACACTGTTTGTAAGCCCTCTCAGAATTAAAAATCCCTTAAAAAGATAACATTTCAGAATTAGTTATTCAATTATAAACGCTTTCAATATATAGTTTTAATTTTGGTCTAAAATTATTGTATCTTATGATCATGTTTAGTTCAAATTTGTATGAGTTTTCATTCAACGTTTTTAATATTAATAAACATATCAGTAATGTAAAATTTTTGAAATATAATTAGAGATAGATAATTTTTAAATAAAGTCTTTAAATTCATATTTTAAATTCCATAATTTTAGAACCTTGGGAACTTTCAACTGAATAAAAGAGATTTTCTATGATTGACCTATAGATAAATTTTATCCGAATGATTTATTGAGTAATTGTATCACAGATTTGTCAAAAAATTAATATTCACTTTTTTTTCCTTCCAACTTTCCATTCCAATCGGTCGAGCAAAGCAGCATTTTTCAAGCGCCAGCGTAAAAATCATCCAAAGCCGCCGAGAGAGACAGAATACTTAAAAATTCGATAAATTCTCGAAAAAGTTATTCTGCTTTATGAACTTTTTTTTCTGTAGCAGCTAAAACCCTTGACTCAAGTTTGGAAGCTCAAACTGGTATAAGTTAGTTCCTCGTGCTGTTACGTTCACATTGAATATTCTTAATACCACAAAGTTCAAAAGCTTTCATCCGAGATTGATGAAGAATTTTTTTTCACGAGAGTATTAATTGAAATTTTTTTTACTATGTGTACTGAGTGTGGATTTGGTATTGAGAGGGAACTAAATTCCGAATAATATTGCCATATTACATACATATACGATTTTAGTGCATCTATTTTTCTCTGAACTTGATAATTTCACTTATCATTAGGGAATACTTCCCTTTAAATACCAAGTGATCCGTGTGATTTGATGAGGTGTCATTTGATTCTTAAATGCTGTACAGGAACATTTACTTGCTTTACTCGTTAATCTCGCTATTTATTTGTTAACTAGAATCAGTTTTCATTACGTCTAGGGTGCATTCGAGTAATTTTACGTTATCGTAGAATTAACGGCGAAACCAATCGAATAATTAATCGAAACGCGGAGAACCCTAACGCATCGTACATGACTAGTTAAATTTGTCACCTTTAATATATCTAAAATACGGAAAAATTTTCCTTGCGACTTTTACCAGGGGAATGTTTGAGATTTTCATGGACGGTTGATTGTGTG
This sequence comes from Synergus laeviventris, assembly GCA_032275145.1. Classification (NCBI taxonomy): domain Eukaryota; kingdom Metazoa; phylum Arthropoda; class Insecta; order Hymenoptera; family Cynipidae; genus Synergus; species Synergus laeviventris. The sequence goes on from JAUESI010000036.1 coordinate 7,589,199, forward strand.
TTCCGATAATGATTGGTTCAAAATATTATCCTGCTTAGAAAAGAATTGTTCATTTCGCATCAGGTTTTTTTTGTTCTTTAAGTATCGTAAATAGAGGAATCTTAAAAACTCGTTGAATATCGTTTACTCTTAATCACAGATCATTAGGCAATAAAATTCTTTCTTTTTCCTTCTTCCACTGCTAGAACTCTTCTATTCCCCCGGTATCAAAATTAAATCACTTCTTGCGTTCCAATTAGAAATTTAGAATTTAAAAAAATCTCTTTTCAAATACCATCGGTTATTTATAGAGATAGAAAATTCGTTAGATATCTACATGAAAATTAAGGGACTGACGTCCAAATCTAGTCTTCGACGAAGGAAACTGATCTGTGTTCAATTTCAATTAGAGTTAAAATGATTACAAATTATATCTTATAAAAATCTGAGTTATTTATGTATACAGTCAACTGGCGATGAGAGACTTTTCTCAAAATCAGTTCCTCGTTTACAAGTAAATTAGTTTTTTTCGCTTTTTCGTTAAATTGTTTTCTGTTCTTTCATACGTGTTTGAATACGTGTCAAAACTTCGCTTCTATTTCGTTAATTATAATTCCGTCCTTTGAAAATCTATTTTTAGTTAAATATAATTTTTTAATTACATATATATATTTATTTATTTATATAATATATATTATTATTCTTTGAATAGTACAGTCGCCAGACGAGGACTCTTAGCACCTTTTTTTTTTTAGATAATTTCTTGTTGCTAGGAGTGAGACGCAAGTGATAAAGGGCTGAAAACCTCGTCATAAAGCTTTATTCCCGATTTGGGGAATTTTTCAATGCCTAACGTCTGGTGTTTCTCTGTTTTGTTCGTTTGTTTTGTTCGTTAATTATTATTTTGTCTCGCTTTTCTTATCGCTCTCTTTTTCTTTCACACTCGCGCTTTATCATTACACTTACATACATATTGCCTCTATACAAAGAGCAATATGCAAGTCAATTTTGTCAAGCAACCGATTCGTTTCTATTAAAATTGTGGCTTTCAAACCAAAATAATTTTTACAATCAATATATAACAAATTGTTCTCAAATAAAAAGACCTTACCCTAAAAATAATTTTTTTTTCTTGTTCGCTTCATTTCTCAGTACTTTTATTTTATAAAACGAAACTGTTGCTCAAACTAGACGGTTTTGTAAAAACTGTCCGTACCTGACTTGCATCTCTCTTATATAATATCGTTGCTAATTAACTGAAAACGTCTCCGTCCTTTTTCTCAAGAAAATCTAGGCGTTAAAAATAAAATACTTTTCCTAAACATAACAAGATAATCCCAAAAAGAGAAAAATTTCGTAAGATTGCACTAAACTTTGGTGCAGTTGAATTGCCCGCCTCTCACTTAAATTTTAGTCCCTTAAAGGCGTTGAATGCAAGTTCTAATTTCAAAATTCAATTTCTTCGATTTGTTTATCAAATATGAAAATAAGATATTTTTTCGCTTTCGTAACCAAATAAAACTTTTTTCCACTCTATAGACACATTTTTATTTCTAAAAAAAGTACATATACAGAGCGAAAAAACATTTAATTATATCATTTGTTGAATAATGTGAAGAAATCGTATTTTGAAATTAGAACTTGTAGCTAACGCCCTTAAAACAATTTTTTTCATTTTTCCCTAAGATCTAATAAATCAACGAGGAGATTTTCTCGAGAAATAGTAGAATGTTTGCTGTTAGAATAGTGTCACGTAAATGTACGTGTATGAAACAAACAAATTATGACCAGGTTTTTTTTTTGTTTTACAAGTATAAAAACTTCGACGCCAAATTTCTTCTCTTTGAAATCATCGGTACATACTTCAAATCACAATTTTATTCACGATCGTGTCAATAACCAGTCATTCGTCACCCGTGGGTTGGCGCGTGGGCCCTAGCTATTCTACTTATGCAATACAATATAATTTCACGGTACGCGACTACAAACGCGTCAGCCGAAACGCTAACACGTCCACATTCGCGTACAAACATATATATTTATAATATTTATATATTTATATACCGTCTGCTTGGAACGAGGTTCCTAACGATCCTAATTTTTCCTTTACATCGCGCGACCATGTATCTGAAAATAATGACCTGTTTTCACGGATGAACTTGGAGATCGCAATTTTAACGTTCATGCGATTAAGGGTGTTGGGTCCAAGTTCCAACCTCAAAATTCGATCTATGCATTTTACTTAAGAAATATTAAAATTAGATATTTTTGCACTCTGTAGAGCTATTTACTTTTTAAATATAAATTCACGTATAGAGCGAAAAAATATATAATTTAAATATTTTTTGTGTAAAACAAAGAATTCGAAATTCTAAGCGTAAAATTCCATTTTTTCATTTTATAAAAAAATTATTAAAACTATCAATTTTCTCGCTCTGTGTGCATATTTCTATTTAAAAACTGACTAGCGCTACATAGCGAAAAAATATCTAGTTATAATATTTGTTGGATAAAGTGAGGAAATCGAATTTTAAAGTTAGAAAAAAGATCTTTACTGGTTTTAACACCCTTAAGGAAGAAACTAAAACCACTGCAAAATTGATAAAATAAGTAATAATAACATAAAACCGGGATAAAAATGACTGAAAACATATATACTTAACTAACTTAACTCAAGGTACGTGAACTTCCGATTCGCTCAGGATCGCGTATAAAACTGCTAACGTATTAGTATAAAAATCGATTCTCGATATCTAGATTAATGTAACTAACAATAAAAAGAAAATAATCGTAAAAATCACTCTAGAGTTATAGCGACAACTCGAACATTCGAAGTAACGAAAACAGTAACGAATTTATGAGAAACGAAAATCACAAGTAAAGATTGCTTAAATCTAGAAGAAATAATCACGATCCAAAAAGAAACAACACGAGGGGCAGAAAACAAGTTTCGTTGAAAACTATTAAAAAGTCAGGAGTCACGGAAAGCTAAGACTTTTATCTTGAAGAGAACATATTCGGGAAGACGTGAAAAAACTTCCGGATCTGCGATGTTTGAAAAAAACCTCCTATGGTAATTAATTCATAAGGATTCCTGTGAATTGAAAAATTCTATATTTCCTATCTACCAATTCGCGCGGTCGAACTTAACTTTCCTCTTTCATTTTCGACAGATTTTCTCCTCTCTTGTAATTAGTAATAATCGCTTCCATTCTTTGAGTTTCTTCTTCGAATTAAAAATCTTTAAAGGCATTGGGACCAAGTTCTACGTCAAATTCCATTTCTTCATTTTACTTAACAAGTATTATAGTTCGAAATTTTTGCGCTCAGTAGCGGTGTTCACTTTTTAGGCAGAATTATGGGATAGAGGAAAAAATCATCTCCTGTTAATTGTAAAATGAAAAAATCGAATGTTGAAGTTAGAATTTGTATCCAAAGGCCCTAAGGTGGTTTTTATGGAAATGATAACAAGGGAAAAAAAGAGAGGAAAAAATCAATCGTTTGGACTACCCTCGTAAAATAGAGCTTGAAGTTCGTTCCGTGAAACAGCACCTGCATACGCGTTATATTATTTATTATCGCGTTCTACCTCCTCGATTATTTTTGTTTCGCCGAATTCTGCACGCACGCATGTCTGTTGAAAGTTGACATTTCGCTATAGTGTATACTAACTATTGCGATTGTTCGTGTTTTCGACAGCTGAATTTTCTCGTGAATTCTTGAAGAGGGTAAAAATCAATCCTCTTCGATCCTCTTTCTTCATAGCATTCATTCTCGTTTTTTTCCGTATTCGATGTGATGTCGAAGATGAAGACGAGAACGAGTTACTAGGTAGATGCCGAGGTGCTGACAGCCATTAGGGGTGCCGGAGGCAAGGCCACCGGTATATGGTAATATTTACACTGGGGCCGCATACACGCGCCCTTAACCGCATCTCTGCATACTGTTACACGATTCTCTATTATCTCTACGTTTCCTGAAAACAATAAAAAATGAATGATAAAACAGTTAGTGAACAAAAATCCCCCCAAGCAGTTTTCAGATCTCATAGTCCCTATAGGAAAAAATAGGTTACATAGGGTACATTTTTGTTGCTCATAGGGTAATTTTAAGGGTGTTGATATATTAAAAAAATGAATAGCGTTATTGAGCGTAAAACATGGAATTATAATATTTGTTGAATAAAATGAGGACACCGAATTTTTAGATTTAAAATTGGACCCAACACCCTTAAACTCGAAGGATACCTGTTTTACAAAAATCAGATAGTTTTTCAAAGTGAACAGCAAAACGAAAAAAAGCTTATTGTTTAAAAAAAAATCCAAAATATTGTCAAAATATCCCAAAATTAGGATTCTATTGAATAAAAAAAATCAAACTTAATCGTTTCAAATAATTCAATAAAACTTGTTTTTAATTTGTATGTTCTAAGAATAATATTGAAGAGAATCGAAGCATAATTCCATTTCTGTCCACGTTGAACAGCCGATGAATAAATAAAGAAGCCACCAAACTACTATTTCATTCTATCAGTTATCGGACCTTCCCAGTATACAAATAATCCACCGAATCTGAGTAAACTATTTATTAACCACATTGGCAAATATACTTTATAACCATCATAATGATACATAAAAAAACACCTTCAAACTTTTGCTGGAATGCTGGAAATTGATATAAAATTACTATAAAATAATTAAAATCATTTGAAGTTCCAGAAAATTCCTATTATAATCTCTTAATATATTTTAAAATCCCTTAAAATTCCATATGATATTTTACAACCCCTTAAATTCCTTAAAATATTTTTAAATTACTGAAAATTCCAAGAAGTACTATGAATTTTTTTTTCTAGTCATATTAAATAGAACTTATAATTAAAATAACTTGATAAGGGAAATACGGGAAGGACTATGAAGCCTGTAATCTGTCGATTTTGTAAAAATTTAAAGAAAATAATGCACAATAGACTACAAATAGAGGAAATTATGAGACAATATGAGACATAGGGACCGGTCTGTGTGGTTTTCATTGTTTTTAAAAAATGAAAACCGTTTTTCAAAAGTTAATCTTACCGTCATGAAGGTGAATGAACTTGCAGGCGGGACGGTTGCAGAGTTGTCGATTAAAATCTTGGCACACCGGGAGGGTGTCCAGTAACTGAAAGAAAATACGGCAGAATCATTGTAAATTAGGTTCACAAATTATTTTTCTAGGTATACCTTAACAACACATCTTTTTTTCACTCTTTCAACATTCAATCTCAACTTTCTCTCTCTGATTCGAAATCATATACACGTAGACTCAAAGTCCTTTCATTTTTTCTTTTCCCTTCAGTTCATTCTTCCAATCTCTCAAAAAACATTTCCAGTTTGTTAGAGCATAATCATGATTTATATCGCATGCTCTATAAAAATGGACCGAGTCCGCTTATTAAAGGTAATCACCGCTAGAGGCGTTCGAATATTCAACTAAATTATTCTCTCATCATAATTAATTTTTTTTTAATATAAATAATTTTCCAAAAGACATTGATTTAAAAGCTTTTAAAAAATCAATCTCTTTTAGAATTCAAGTAACATATAGAAAGAAGAGATAATGTTATTGAATATTCCTACGGCTATTTTGGAGGTAAATTTGCAGTAGAACGTTTTTCATCATGGGGGAGATATATACCTACATTCTTTTTAAATTTATAAACATTTCTCTTAAATAGTTCTTGCAAAGAAAATTTGCAATACAATAGTAAATTCAGTGTCTTATTGTCGTTGAGGCGTAAAAATAGTGAAAGAAATGAACAAATTCTGACAAAAGAATTTAAAAAATTGTCTTGTTTCGTGATATACTTTTTTGTAATATAAAGATTGGTTTTTATCCTACTGGCGTTACAGTTTTACAATATTAATGTAATTGAGTACAAGGAGCGTGCCTATAAAAACAGATTCTTCTCGATTCGCAAATTGTCTCATCGATAGACATTTTCAATTATCATTTAGTATTTATTACACTTGCAGAATTATTTATATTTTTTTATATTATTCTTAAAAAATCTACAAATAGTAAAAATGTTTACGAACAATACCAAGTTTTTAAAGTAATTTATAGACATGTATTTGCCAATTAAAGAGACCTTTTTATATTTTAACAGCTGTCAGTGGAGTTTAATATTTGGAAATACCAGCTATCTGAAGTGTTAAAATGTTAAACTTTCAAGAAGCACTATAGTCATTGGAGTGTAAAGCTTCAGCCAGACGTCAGAAGAGCAAAGGTTGGAATTCTAGGCATTGAGAGTTTACAATGCTAAGCATTTGAATATCGCGAATAAAACCAACTGTCAAGCATTAAGACTGAGAGGCATCAGTCATTAAGATCGTGATGTCAAGCATCGAAATATGTGGTTTTCGAAAACAAGGTAGTAGGGCATCCAGACGCCAGGCGTCTAAATTAAATAACGAAAACTTTTTTAATTAATTTGAAATCATTCCAGAAATTAAATTAAATTACAGCAAAAGTGGCACTTGATCAGTTCATCCTTAATAAATTAGGACCATCTATTTTGTAGCAATATTAAAATCAAACAAAAGAAATATTAAGAGATTTAGGATAAAAAACAGTTTATTATAATAAAAGTGCGCTAATTGGGTAGTTCATTATAATTCATGATATTCTTTACAAAGCTGCGAAATAAAAAAAGAAAAATGCAATTATAAGAGAAACTTTCTATTTTAGATCATGGGTATCATAAATTAAACAAGCGAAAAATTCTGATAGGATTTGGTGCAAGTGTAATAAGGCAATTTAATTAATAATCGGAGATTAATTTGCGAATCATGTTTGGAAGCCCTCTTCTCAACGGGCCATATAGCATACCGACTTGAGAGAAAATGTTGATCGTTAATAACGGTCTTTCCCTCTCTTTCCCCCCTCAGTCCCACCCCTCCCCCCTCTCTCTCTTGTATCTTTCTCTCTTCTCTTCTCTCTTTTTTATCTGTTCATCAATGGAGAAAAACGGCAAAGAAATTAATCAAAACCGATCGAGCTCTTTGCTGCGCTCGTCTTCCGCCAATCAGCGACGGACATGGAGTTAAGAATTGTAAATGTGTGCGTGAAATTGCGTGTGCGTGTACGAACCGTATGTACTGTCATACGCACTCTGCATTTCGATTGGCGGGGACGAAAGTGGCACGTAAATAATTCGCAAACTATAACAAGAAACCAAAAAAAGAAGAAAAAAAAAAAGTGAAATCGGAAGCTGAAAATATCAATGACACAGCGAACGAGTAATAATAATAATATAAAAAAGCCGTATATGAATGCATTAATCAGCGTGCGCGAAATAAGGTACATTTCTCTACTCTTTTTTAGTTTAAATTAAAATTTTGAACTTCATTTATTTTAGATTGTATATTTTTATGTAGATGCACACGTACACGGATAGTGTGTATATGTGTGCGGAAAAAACCGAGGATAAGAAATATAAGAAGGGTAATAATAATGATAATGATAAATACGATAATGCAGCAAATATAGGAATAAATAACATCGAACTCCGGAGGTGGTATCGATCGTGTTAGCAAAAAGTTAGATCAAAGCGTTAACAACTTACCAGACAGAGATTAAAAAAATAGAGAAAGTTTCATCGCGCAAAAGTATACCATAGGCTCACCATAGAAGCGTGCAAATATGTATGGAAAAAATCAGAATCACGTAAAAAAGTAACTTGAAATTCTTGGTTACAATCTTCTGATTCCGCCTTGCCGGAAGCGTTTTTTTTTGTGTGAGATGATTCTTTTGATAATAATCATAATCATAATCATATAAGTAATTCTTGCACTTGCGTAAGAGATAATTTGCTACAAACACAGAGTCTGGTCATGCAAATAATGGCCCGGGAGAAGGGGGTCTGTGCTTGGGTGATTTTATCGTAATAAATGGTATAATAATATAATAGTAATATAATAGTAATATACTAATTTATTTATTTATAATAATCTATAAAAGACAAAATATAAAAAAAAAAGATGTAATAATAAATATTTCAGAAATGCACCATGCGACGTGAAAACAGAGACGAATCGGATGTATCCGTTTTATTGTAGCAAACATAAATCATTCTGATATGATACGGTGTTACTGGATCAATTCGTCTATCACCCAAGCATTTTAATGTCGCCGAATGTCGATCGTCGCCGATTGCTTTGCTCATACGGTTTCGACTGAAACACACACATCCACTCACTACTAAAGCTACGAAAAAAGGTGGACCACACGAGCAAACCAATCGGCGGCCACGAGTCAGCGATCATTGGCGATTTAATTGTACATGTAATAATCAATAAGTACGTATATGTATATAGGTACTGGGAAATCGTAAGCTTTCAAAAGTAATGTATTCTACTGCAAATAAGTTCAACACTAGGTCAACTGCGACTCCGCAACCATAACAATAGCGTCGTATTTTAGAAAGCTCGTGCTCAGCATCGACGTTTTATCATGAACGTCTTGTGAAAATATTTCCATAACCGGCAATTGATGTTAACAATTATATTATCGTAATAAATAAAGTAGAGAAGAAAATGAGCCTTTTTTCAAAAGAACAGAGACTTTTTGTCGCGAAGGCAGAAGGTCAAGGCCAGGCTCGCTAAAAATCTAATAATAATAGTTACACGCTTTCCTTCCTTGTGATTTCTATTTTTATTTCTATTTACTGTTATTTTAGTTCTTTTTTTCCAATTTTATCTTTTTGCTTTTCATCAAACACGATTTCGGAAGCTGCACGTGTGCTTCAAAGTTTCAAATGCAAGCGGATGTGATTCTATGATCTTTTGCACCCTGTATTAATGTATGAAGACTCAGAGGGCCTTAAATGTTTTAAATTTCGATTTACACATTTCTGGTAAATGTAGCAAGAAATTTTAGTAAGAGAGAGAAACCGGAATTTTTTACTAAACATTTTTCCGCTCTTCATAAAGAGTTCAAAGGACTTTAGGTGACTGGAGGATTTTAAAGAATTTCAAGGGAATTTCAATAGAATTACTTAAAAATTTTCATTTAAAATTATTCGTTTATAATCATTTTTAGCTGAAATTTGCACAATTTGTTTTTGACTGTACGCTTTTTCGTTATGGATGAAACAATTTTAAATTCAGACTAATCCTTTCATAACATTTTAGACCCTGTGAGATCAATCACTCGAGAGAATCAAGTGACAAAATAGTGCCGCATGCCAGGACACGTTATTTTCATTACTTATTTTTCAAAGAGTTTTTTGATTGGAATCTATATTTTAAAAATAAATAACCTACTGAGAATATTAACTTTCAGCCTCGCGAAAAAATTCCAAAAATAAAATTTTGTAATAACATTGCTTGTCATAAACAGAATTTTTTTTTTATATAAGAGCAAGTTTAATATAAATGGTGTCAATAAAGAGACTTCTACCCTGAAAACCTACTAGTAACCATAGCAACTTTTTCAATTGTTTTCTACAATACACAAGGGATTGGTCAATTCCAAGAAAGTCACTCAGTGGGTCAATCCATTGGAATTCTATGAATCCCGCGAGCATGCTATAAAACAATTTCAAAAGTTAGGAATTCTACTCTCAGGCAAGTTTTGTAACTGAGGAATCTTCGGGTAACTTTGAAATCCAGAACACAAGATATCATTAGTTATCCTCCTAAGTTTTTCCCGACATCAAAATTCGATCTGATCATTTTACTGAACAAATATTATAATTAGATATTTTTTGGCTCAAGGGTGCTCTCGTTTAAGATATTTGCTAAGTAAAATGAAAAATTCGAATTTTGAAATTATCATAGAAGTGTGATCCAACACTCTTAATATAAAACTTTAGAAAAATTACTGACGAAAGAAAATAATTCTTTCTAACTAGATAGGTATTGAAAATTCATTTCTGAATTTATAAGTCGAATGAGATTTTTTCCACCAACAAGCATCAGATTTTACGTACATAAGTTGCTGAAGCATTGTTAATTGACCAGCTTGTTGATTTAATGCTCTTGTTAGTAAGACAATTTTGAGTTTAATGAGAGATATTTATTAACAATAATTTACTTGATCATATAAATTTACCCTAAAATCCTAAAGCAAAATGCACATTTACCAGAGATTTTAGCTAAAATAAGAATAATAGGATCGAGAAAGTCTATCATCGTCCACAATTGATTCCCTAGATTTTAAGAGTGATTTTTATGTGAAATAGTTAACACACCACTTGATTGTTAATTTTACTATAGCGCAATATCCTGAGCATGAGGATGGCTTTAGAGTTTCTAAACTAAAATAACATCAGGATTATTCCCCTGCAGCTCCTATGAAATTGCATTATGGTTTATGGTCAAAGCTAATTTTCTCAGTAGGTACAAATCCATCAAAGCACACAATTAATTTCTGAGAACTTTATTACCGTGTCAATAGAAAAGCGACTAAAACAGTGACATGATACGTAAAATGGCAATACATTTCGAGTAGCTATTCACTTTAATTTTAACAAGGTTTAGACAGTATAATTAAATATTCAAATCCTTTTTGCTTTCTTGTATTTCCAACGAGAATCTCTTCATTAAAACTGACAATCAAAAATATGAAATGCCTCAATTAACTTGGTTTGTTCTAAAAAGTTACTCGTTTAATCGTTCATGCTAGAGTGAATAGCTTTTCGTAAAAATCTTTTTAAACTGGAGAAGCGTGCTTGGCTCTTTCTTCGTGGATAACTCTTGAGTGAGGATCAATTGTAGAGCATAATAATTGGGAGCCTGTTCGTTACGATAACAACAACCAGTTATCATCATCGTAACAAACATAAAATAATTACATTCATAATCGTATAATAACAATAATAATAATAATAATAATAATAATAGACAAACACCAGGTAAGGCAGTGGTTATTCGCAGTTATAGTTGCGGTGATCAGTCGTGAGGGAGATACCCCCAAAAGCTACGTGTTAGCCAAGGCCCTTGAAGAAGAATGCAAAGAATTATTAGAAACGACGATTAATTGAACATTTTGAATAAAAATTCCTGATTGAAAAAAGTCGTTCTTTCATTCTTTGAATCCTTCTTGGACCTTGAAGGTTAGCAGCATTAAGGTTTCGACCCAGCATTAAGGTTTCGAATCGTGCCAAGAAAATTCAAGTCGTAGAAAGATCCAGGGAATGAGAAAGCATCTGGTGTTTTTTGGTAACTGACGTAGATTCGAGGATCCTTAATGCGGAATTGCCACCGGATAAAAACTGGTTACAATAATGAGTCTACCTGTCCGCAGCTGTCTGTGTAGACGACACAGTGAGCGTTTTGGGGGACCACGTGGGTCCCGACAGTGGCTAAGGCTGCTAAGGCGATCCACATGCAGCAAACGAGGCAGTGTTCGTACGGTTTTTGTTTTTCCATTACCATTTCGGTCGAGTTCAGTACGGAACGCACCGAAAACCAAAGGCGGCACGGTTTTACGTAGCCTCAGATCACCCAGGTACATGTCCGAAGGGTTTTCGAAACAAGGCACTCGGTAGATCAACATGGATTGCGAAATGTTCCTACCAAATTGTCACGGGGTGCGTTTACCGTACGATGTTTTCATTAGATTTTGTCCAAAATAGATTTTTCAACCAAGAATATGTACCATAAAACAAACCATTAATTAATACACAAATAATTCATAAGATGTAAACAATAAATTATAGAGAGGCGTTCAAAGGCCACCAATTTTGTTTTTAATTTTCGACAAACGTTTCGTAAAGCAAAATTTTTTTTTCAACCATGTACCAGGGTGTGCATTTTTTCTCCACGAGTGATGAGCGGGCATGGCAATAATGCGGCGGCAGTGCATACATACCAAGCCAGCATTTCAAAATATATCCAAGTAGGTATCCAAATACGTCGGTAAGTTGAAATCAATCGATGTCACAATATCATTTTTTAAGAATCAAGTGATATTATCAAATCACCAATCAAAATTTTTTTATCGTATTTTGCAATTTTATTTTTCAAAATAAACTCAGGTAGATCCGGTGAGGTTTTTTTTTCAAAAGTGGAACATAAATCACATTTTTAAGCATATTTGATTTGGAAGTGCAAATATTTGATGTGAAAACGACGGGCAGTTGAGTCGCGATGATTAAAATTTTGTTTTCATGATATTTGGTCGTTGATTATTTTCCGGATATTGGAGAAGGTAGACAATCGCCACAAGATAGTAAATTTATAGAAAAAATTCATCATCACAGGTAGGTATTTGTTCAGATTGTTACCAGTTCGGGATCAGTTTCGGGATAAGTTTCGGGATCAAAGTTCGTGCATGACAAGGATTCAGTGGGATTGGGTAGTAAGCGTTGCGGTGTTCAGAAAGTTTTCATTCATTCGATTCAAAGTCGTGCGGCGTCCAGGTGAAGTCAAGCATGAAACAGAAATTTTTAAGAAAGATAATGAAAGAACATGAGTTACATGCAGTCGTGCTGGACAGTTTAATTTCCTTCAAAACTCTCCATCAAGTTCCATTCAACTGTATTTTTAAGGTTCAAGTTATTAAACTTTTCAATTAATAAGCGGTTGCAACAAAAGAAAAACTCCCTTTCCGATATTTCAAATAATTCTGTCCCTTTCCAGCTTTACAAACCTTACTTAGAGACCTTAAATGTTTTTTCATTTCACAAGGGATTTTTCATTCCACAATTTGATTTTTATCATTTAAATTCGACCCATCCTAGTATACGTTAAACTTTTTTCTTCACCCAACAAATCCAATTTAAAACTTCTTAATCAGTCTTCTCAATTCAATAATTATAAAAACAGGACCTAAAGTCTTTTAAATGATTTGAACTTTTCCATTGGAAAGTAGTACATTTTAACTGCACACTTTTTAACTTTGGACTTTGAAATTCGGACCATGCCAAGTATTTCGTATTATATAACATTTTAGGTCCTGTATAAAAATAAACCAAATATGTAACATTGTGGAATGAATATTTTTTATAATGAAGCATGCAACTATCTGAGTTAGTGAAAATAACGAAATATAGTTAGTTAGATTCTCAATCCAGAATACAAAGTCTTATTAAAAAAAAAGTAAGGTAGTTTCATGCCAATTTTGTTCTTCATGCAATGATTTAAAGTGTCAGAAAATGTGTATTTTTGTAAAGACATGCACAGTGTGTGTAAAGTTAATTAGTGTGTACTTATATATTAAATTTTATTTACTAAGATTCTACATTAGCGGAAAATAAATTAAATAATAATAAATAAAAAATAAATTTTGCGAGATTAGAGTCTGATTTTTCAGACTTTTAGATAAGAATCGATAGAAATAATAAATAAGAATATATTAAAATAACGTTAACTAATGTAGAGACAATAGTACTAAATACATATATATTATCGAAAAGAATTATTAAAAACAATCTTCTTTAAGCTGTGATATAAAAATACTTTAAAAAACTAATATTTGAATAAATATAGGATTCTAAAAAGCAAAATACTTCAAATCTATTAAAGAAGATAGAATACTTTTTAAAAATAAGAGAATGATGATAGTACATAGTATACGATAGAAGCAATACATTGTTTAAAGCAAATTTTGGACTCATTCTACGTAGAAAAATTGTGTGAAAAAATATTTTTATTTTTTTCTTCTACTTAGAGACTACTAAGAATAACTGAAGCGGTTCAGCGAAGGAATTGATGCATACTTAGGAAAGGTGAATTGGTTCATTAATAATACAAGCAATAATACAAGGAAGGTATTTTATCATCCAAGTTTTAGGATTTTGTTAGAAAATGGAAAGAGGGAATAATACCCGAATGGTTCAAATTATTCAATAAACTGAAAAATATTATAGAAAATATAAAAATTAGTATAATTTAAAGATTTAAAAAATAAATTTGCTTTTATTTTTATATAGAATGAATTGGACGATTGTCTGCATCTTTTTTATCTTTCTGTGATTTGGTTTTCATGCAAAGTTTCGATTTTTGTATCATTTTAGAAATCGACGATTGGTATCCTTGATATAAGGTTCCCCGCCCTTCCTTTTTCCACCGAGCTTCGACTTTGCTCTTTGAAACACTATAATCCGATGTGGCGATTGCTGAAACTGGGGAGAAGGTATTGACGCGATCGAACCTGAAAAACTCTTTTCAGATATCGTACGTGGTGCGCGACTCAAGCGCAGGAAAGCTTTCGAGAGGATTAAGAAGAGCAGGAAATATAGCTTGACATCGTCATAGGAAAGGCTGGAAAGGTTATCGATGTACGTAAGTTCGTATTTCAGTTGCAGTGGTTTCGGTCATACTGAAAGCAGCTAACATCTACGATATTTATTATAGATTATCAAGGACCCTGTGCTTGGCTTTTCAACGTGCTTCTCAACCAAAAAAATCCTCACACAATCTTTCAATTTCAATTCGAAAAACTGATATTCAGAAATTCCATCAAACAAAGACTCCCAGAATCAAGAGTTCTTCAGAATAGCAATAATTATTCTACCACTTAAAAAGAGGAAAGCTTCACTACAAGCAGAGTAAATTCCTTATTTACAGAATTACTAAAACCAGAAATACCTTTTTTATTTTGTGAACTGTTTTTACAACAGTTCCAAAAATAGCGAGGAGTCCAAACAAGAATATAATAGTCTAAGCGGTACACTTAAATCTTGCTCTCTATCTTAGAAAAGCACCAAATTACATGCGCCGTTATCAATTTACTTTTGTGATAATTTTGAAAAATTTTATAATAAAATATTTTAAACTCCAATAATTTTATTTTAGTTTCAAAAAGAATTCCATCATACAAACTGCTTCTATATACTGAAAGTCTCGAAGTGAGTATAATAATATTTTTTTAAAAATTCATGAGACCCTTAACTAGAAATTTGATTAATCAGAAGCATCTATATTAGCTTTAACCAGAAATTTCTTTTGAGTGAAGTTTATAGAAGGAGTTTTGATAGAATTGCAACCCCTTTTTTATGATGCAGCTTTTGAGCAAAATTTTCAATATCTACCGAGTGCTATTTGGACTATAACTAAGGAACTCATGTAGAATGAAATGTATAGAGAATAAAATATTGGAGTGAGGATTTTGTGGCAGAGGCACGATGTCTGAAGAAGTAAAAAAATAATTTAGGATAGGAAAACAAGAGGAAATGAAATCAGTCTAGTAGCACTTAAATGAATAGATTATAAATCCGAATAGAAATAGTGCTTAGAGTGAAAAAGAGGCGGACAATAATAAAAAAAAAAAACGATAGAAATTGCAAGCACCTGGTCAAAATAATAATCTTCGAGGATGTATAATTAAACTTTGGGAAGCAGGAAGCAAGGCTAAAGGCCGTGAGCATAATGGACGCCATAATATAAATGAGTATACACGAAGTATAATATATAGATAATAATTATTATATACTGGGATTAGCTGATATGGAAGGATATTTTTTTCTGGTTTGATAGAAAAAGAGATGAAATAAGAAGAAGCATTAATAAAACAAATATTCATGCATTTTTCAAGCATTATTATTACAAATACTGGCTGACTCCTGACAAAACCCCGCGAGCGTGCATGCGCAAAATCGCATTCGACCTGAAGAGACTCGTTCGACTCTCGTAGTAGGTGATCTACTAAAAAAAGGTCAGACATAGAGATCTACAAAATCTCATAAGACTAATGTACAACGATTTTCCTTACTAAGCCAATGGGCTACGTGCGCACCTAATTAATACAAGGTGAAGTAATTAGCGGGTTAAATCGGCACGAATGCGCGAAGCTTTGCATTTGCATTCCCGGGGACGCACGAATATAGCGTATTCGAGATGTATATATAGTATATAGTATATAGATATTATACATATATGCATAAGTCCGTGTACGTGTTGGTGTTTTTCTTGTGTGGACTTGCGTGTCTCTACGCGCGCGCTTATTATTTGTTTGTTATTAGTTATTACGTACACGAAATATTTTTAGATAGTACATTACACAATAATAAATACTATCTGTATCCACGTGTATCTTCCCTCAACGGGGTGCTCTACCTTCCAAGTTTTTCATTTTTTATTTAAAAGTGTATTTTCTAATAAGAACAACGATTTTTCTATAATAATTTTAGGCTTATTGCACGTAAATAGATTGTTAAGTCTGAATTAAAAGGAAGTATATTACAGACTCTTGAACAAAAACAACGTAAACTTTGAGTAAATCTTATTAAATAAAGTTACTTTTTTCCATTAAAATAAAGCTTATAGAATATCATTTATAAAATGGTTTTAGCAATTTCCAATCCAAATTTTATCGAATAAATTATTTTAATTTTATTGGAATATAAATGAATTAAGGTCATGTATAACTCACGTGACGTAGCGCTTGTAACCATATTTTCGGTTTTCAGGCATCACATTAAAAAACTAATAACTAAAATTGATTGTTCTTAGCAAATAAGCGTAAAGAAAACGATAAGTTTATCTATTGGCTAAAATGCATTTTCTCTATTTGTTTTCAAGTAAGGTGCCTGAAAATATGAAAGTCGGTAAGATAGGTATCGGGTAAGTCACACATACCCTTAAGATTACATATGTATTAAAAATATTTGTAACTTCGCGACAAAAAAATTGGACTTTTATTTATTACACCTTCCCTTTTTGGTAAAAAATCCCGCTTCGTTCATAAATCTTTCACGTAAAACTTGAGTCTAAAAGTCAAAACGATAAATAAAAATTAAATACGAAACGATTAACAGAACAATAATAATTATATAAATTACAAATTTATTTAAGAAATGACTACTGAACATTCTAAATATTCTAAAAAATTTTACAATTATCGAAATTTTCTAAAAATAAAATCTTTAAATATTTTGGAAGGCAGGCACCCTGTAAAATGCGTATACATGTATATTGTATCTGTATAATAGTCAGGCCTGTGTGAATCTTGATGTTTTTGACTACTTTACTTTCCTTCGAAATATACTTCGCAGAGGCCTTCTATACCTATATATATATAGATATATATGTATATATATAGCTCTTTTCAAATCTCTCGCTTTAGATTAAAACGTGTCTCGATTCACCTAAAATGGGTTTAGTCGTCAAACCTGATATGCACATGTACACTGTAAAAAATGAGAAACTTCACAAGAATAAATCATTTAAAAACAGATTATAATTAGAGTGTCTACTCAAATCCTGAAAAAAATCCAGGTATAGTTTTTCTTAATATAATATAATATTTAATATTGAAACAAATATTTAAATATTTTCAAATAATCTTTATCTTCATCTTAAGGTATACTCGGAAAAATTCCCTGACTACAGGTTATCAGGTTTTATAGGTTTTCCAAGTAAAATAATAATTTTTCAGTGTACATGTGTTCAGCTTATTCTTTGCGAAATCACTAGAACCACGACTCCAATCCGACTTGAATTCTCATTAGAAAAAAGTACTTTTAATGATTCGTGAAAAACTGTATTTAAAATTGGAAGTTTGGAAATAACATTACTGAATGAGAATAAATAAATCGAATTTTGATCGTGAACAAGTCACATTGATTTCGTCAGGAACAAGCCTTGTATTAATGAAAATTATTTTTCTTCCTATAGTGAACAAATATTTTATATGTATATATATATATATATAGGTATTTTTAATAAAGTAAGTTTTTCGTTGCACACAATTTTTATGCAACCCCTCAATTATATTGCATTGCATTTTACGTGCATGTATTTATATGCGTGTATATAAATTAGATATATATAATATATACTATATGTATGTTTATATAAATGTAATTGTAATTATAATATGCATCATATATATATAAGTATTCTCCTCGTGTGATAGGATATCATGTCCGTGTATAACACGAATGTGTGCAGTGGTGTGTCAGTGCAAGGGAAGGCACTTCCGCTATGTCTTAGCCCTGGATTCCTCAACCCAAACATTTTTTTTTCTCTCGATAAAAAACGATCAATTTCTAAGAGAGGAGAATTAATTCAAAATAAGGTAGATTAAGATCTATGACACAATTTCTTATTGCATTTTATACCTGATCAAGTCTAATAAACTTACGGAAACAGGTAAAAATAAATTCTCCATTCTTTAATATTTTTTTTTTTGTACAATGGGGCTCAATTTCGAAAGTGAGAAAAATGTTGGGCTTCAGTTTCACTAAAGCTGACTCTCTTGTGTTTGTCCTAACTTTTATGAAGGAACCATTTGAAATGCCGCAATAGGGACTGTTACTCTTTCATCTTCGACGAGATCTGATCACAATTTGCCCACCATTGCACAGTATTACACTGAGAAATAAATTTAATTCATATTTTCTAAAATTCAGTATCAATTTTCTCAAATTACAATGCATTCGAAAAGACCACGAATAAGAAAGGAAATTCGAAAAGAACACGAATACAGAACGAATACGAATATGTAAAAAAATGTAAAAATTGACTAATTTCTCAGTGAATTGTAATGCAAAGGGCTTTAGTAACAATTTAGCAGCAAGAGGCCATGAATTCTTTCATTTCTAAGACTCACACGCGTAGAACTTATGCAAACTTAAATTTGTTTTTTATATAATGTACGCGTGCATTATGCATACTTAGGACTTTATGTTGTATTACAAACTACGTATACTATCACAATGACGGTTCTTGAACTATCCAGACGAGATGAAAAAAGCGATTATCCTCTGACCACTGACTAATGAAAAAATAATTATAGGGACTCTGTTTTTTCTTCATTGGAAGACTGCTGCATGTGCTCGCAAATCTATTATCAAGTTTTGTGCGGTATTTCCCTTTTTGGACTCTCATTTTTATCATCTCGACCAGAATCGAAGACCTTTAGGTAATAAAGGATACGTTCCAAATCCCCATATTAATATTAAATAGATGTTTTTCTTTTTTGGAAAAGGATATTTCAAAAATACAGATTGAAACGTGTACCATTATTTCCTGAAGTTCTTTGAAAATATGACCGTCGTAGAGCTCTAACCTATACATCATGATACAATGTGAAATTCTAAGTAAAATCTACGTCGACACGTCTCCTCTCTAACTTTCGTCTCGACTATTCGGTTAATTATCATACGGGAGAATGGACATATGTGTATAATTATATGAATGTGTATGTGTTTTTTTGTATTATGTAATATATAGTAAGAATTTATATTATCTTGACATCTTTTTTAAAAGGAAAATATGTACATATACATATATATATTACAGTATATTATATATACGCGAAATCTAGACCGTTCAAATCACTGGCAAGTGTTTGTTGCATATATGCAATAATAGTAATATAAGTAATAATAATCATAACGAACAACGACAACATTGATTCTCTATTTTTTACTTTCCGAATTCTCCTTACTTAATTTTTCTTAACCCTTGCATACTTCAATCCCTGAATTTCCTTCTTCCCTTGGGGCGTTAAGTGCGAACTTGTGAAAAATACGTCACATCGAAACGCTCCTTTTTCATGAGTTTGAAGGATATTTGTGTGTTTGTGTGGTTTAGGAAATATTACAAGTGAACACGTATTTACGTCATCTATCGACCCTATCTTTTTTCTGGTTTAATTCGTTTATTTGCGATTTTACTAAATGCATTTATAGAATCGCTTCTTTTAAATGCACTGATTGGAACTTGACGTATCACGTAGTTCACCGTGTTATCGAACTTTCCCGAATTGAATCGAAGACTTAAGGGCAACGCACGTCGTGTTAACTATATGTATAATCTGCACGAAGTATCTAGCGTATATATTTAAAATCTGCTAAAAATTAAATTAATATTATCTGACCGTAAACTTAGGTGACGCAAAAATCACATTTTCACGACAGGGCAAGGTGTGCCTTTAGGAAACATAAACTGCTACAATCAGAATTCTATTCCTCGCAATTGGACGAGACGTTAAAGGATAAAACTCGAGAAACTAGACTATTCAACACGAAGAATGCCGCAAGCGTTACCAAAGACAGCAAACTAAAATGAAAATTTTGAATAAAAATTATAACAACTTTAATAAAATATCTCTATCTGTATCGAACCCGCGAAACACGAAATTCGGACTAAAGGCCACTGGAAAATTGGAAAAGTCGAATTTCGAAGTGCAATACTCGAATGAATAACTTTGTCGTCAGGGACTAAATTTGTAATAAAATTTTAGCCTACAAACGTTTTGTACAAACCCAACCCACCCCCCCTCATCCACGCAAAAAACATGTAACAAAACTGCATCGATGGTGACATAATTTCAAAATATTGTAGGGGCTTTCCAACAATTACCATAGATCACAAAATCTGAAATTCGGACTATATAAAGTAAGCAAGTTATGTCCGACAAAGCTAAAGATTCGAGGAATGCAATTCGGGAAACGAACAGTAAATACAAAACACTTAAAAAGTGAATTGCTGAATCAATCACGTTTAGTAGTAAAAATGACATATTCCAGTGGACACATCGCAGTCTTGAAATATTAAAACCCTCAACACAGTTTGACAAAAAGATTATCAAAAGCATGAACGTTCACAAATCGAAACGTCGTTAAACGAACATTAAAGGAATCATAACGTCACTAATAAGACTTTCAACCATTAATAATCCTGAAAAACGGATGCGCGGTATCGGGTCGATAAGGCACTGTTTACCGACAATGTCTGACTAGAACACGAAACTATTTCTGCTGGAACTTTTTATTTTCAACGTCACTCGACTTCATTAGACTAGCCCACTTCGAGGTTCCTGCCTGAGCGAACCTCGCGAATCTTAAAGATAATAACCCTAAACTCAAGAAATGATAATTAACCAGATATCGATTTAACCGATCGACGGTATCACGATATCGACTCTATTCGAACAAATTCGAAAATCTGAAAAAATCCTTTCAGTTAGGTCAATTAGAACAAACCGAGGACGCCTTAGGCCAATAAGGTTAATTATCATTCGCGAGGGAGGAACCGTTATTTAAAAAACTTGCAGGTTGTACAGGTTCTTAAAAATAGACCATCTATTTTAAAAATCTTCTATCAGATGTAGGTGTTAGAATTTTTTAAAAAGACGATTTAAGAACTCGTGAATAGAACCCAGAGGTTTAAGTAGTCTTCATCTTTTTGTAGGGTTGCATAATGACTCCGCTGCTGTTAGGTATTGCGATCTGAGGTTGGGCTGCTATCGTCGCGGGACTAGCGGTCGGTAATTGAGGCATAGCTTGGATTTGTGATGCGACACCTGGAACACCAGCAACACCTGGTAGCATCGTCGCGTAAGGACTTTGCAGATAGGCTGAATGGACAGGGGTTGTAGGGACACCCTGAAGAGAAGTTTGCATGTAAGGATGATGGGAGGTGGGGAGCATCTGTTGTCTGATGAGGGAGTAAGGATTGAAGGTTGCATTGGAGGGAGCTCTAGGATAAGCTAGGAGTCCAGCTTGGTGGAGTTGATGGGAGGTGAGTCCACCACCGTGGATGCCAGCAAGCCCAGGCACGACTTGTCTAGGTGCAGCGGTGCCAGGTATCGCGCCATGCGGATTACCGACGCTAAGAGCTTGTTTGTTGAGAGCAACGCCAGTGTAATTCAACGCGTTGAGTGGATGATTCATGGCGTAGGACTGAGAAGCTTGAGAGAATTTTAAGGCCTTTGCGTAATTTTTCTGCGCAACTTCCTTCGCGAGAGCTGCTGGATCGAGGGAGAGGCACGGTCCCATACCTAGAGAGCTCAAGACGTTGATGTTGGCCATATTGGCCATTGTGTAGTTAGCCATAGAGGTCATGTTGGCCATGTTAGCCACAGAGGCCATGGAAACCATCGGATTCATCGTAACCACACTGGGCATGCTGGTCAAACCTGCCATCGAAGTCATCGGACTCATCGAAGGAGCTGGAAGAGCTAACTGATGGTTCATCTGGGGCGAATTCGCGTGATTCAATTCGGGAGAGTTTCGAGTATTTTCAGTGTCGTGATTAGCAGCTGATACTTTGTCGCCGCTGGAAGCCGCGGGCGGCGGCGGAGGCGGATTGTTGGGATCCAGTAGGAGCCCGTGACCATTGGTGTCAGCGTTCACCGCCGCTCCTTGGGACTGTATTGTGTTTTGAACCGATTGATGATTTGAGGATTGGGCGGGTAGGGGTGGCGTTCCAGTGTACTCACATGACACAGGCACGAAGGGCTGCTGGAGCTGCATTAACTGCTGATAGGTCGTCGCACCGGTCGGCTGATAAACCGGTACGCCGGACTTGTCGCCCGCTGGACGTTTGTACGGAACCATTCCTGGGAAGGCCTGAAATCAACGGCAAGAAATATGGATTAGATTCACTCAATTTCTCTAATACAACTTGATTAGGGGGGCATCAAGTTAGCCTCCGTTTTATATCTCCTGCGCTGGTGACCCTGTTAAAGTTTGGGTCCTAGTCAGTTACTAGTCAAGTTATCTAGTCCAGTTACGTCTATAAACTTATGTGCATCTCTGGTAGCTAAAGTATGCAACATATGTAGTGATTTTAGGTTCTTCCTAGTTTATTTTGTCAAGTGTGATAAAACGCGATGGCAAAATAGGGGCATTTATATAAGATAAAAGTGTCAATTCTGTGTGTTGTCTGCACTTACAAAGTTCTCGTAGTAGAACGACCCAACAGACTTCATGTCCATCTGCAACAAAGACAGGTTTGGTTTCAAATTGCATTCAGGACAAGGTTATTCTTATGTTTCTCTAGGAGGTGAAGGAGGGTTTGGGATGGCGCAGTAAAAGTTGTGCCGATGACGCAGCTTGCAGCGACGTTCCCAAGCGACGAGGTATCCTTCTTGTATGCAACTGTAAAGTCTCTACCTTGGAACATGTCAGAAAAACCAGCCATTTTCAATGAGCACGAATGTTATTTCGGTGACTGTACCTAGCTCGTTGTAATTTTTCTTTCATCCCGCACAAGTGTGTTTAAATGTTTATGCTCAATATATGTTCACGTGTGTATGCGAAAGAGAAAGAGATCAAGAGAAAAGACAAGAAACAGGTCCGACCGAGTGCTGTAACACATGTGCGCGACATGGAATTTGCTCGAAAAAACGAATGCACGTGACCTCGACCCCGTGAAAAATGCGGAAGTGAGAGTCTACTTTTTTGCAAAAATTTCAAATAGCCCGAGAACTTGAAGTAAAAAAAAAGAACAACATCAAATTAGAACTACATTAGTCATCAAAGCGAGAAGCTTGATCAAAATGCTTGTATTTACAATCTTTGATGATGCAGTTTTAATCTTGGAATGATTATTATACCAGATTTAGATTCGGTAGTAAGACTTGCAGGAAAAATTGTGAAAAGCAAATTAAAAGATATAAACGAAGAATTCAGTTAAAAGCTGCAACGAGATGCAAAAGCTCAAAAGCTAGAGGAGACGCGAGATAAGACAATTTTATGATAAGGCAATAGTGTAATGACAACTTTGACTTTAAAAGAGGATTTTTTTACGGATCTTGCAGACTGGCACAGAGGAAAGCAAAATTTTCGTTATACAGCCCGAGTGAAATTTATATATCGGTTAATTAAATTCGTACGAGTCACGAAAAATAAATTAGTCCTTACACTAGACACGCCCTCTGTTTATTTTTTTCATGATGTCCTAAACTTGTTATAAAAAACATTGTAGCAGAGCTTGTGTTGAGTAAACATTGAGGGACTAGTTGAATAAAATAGGTAGATTTTGGATGAATCGGATTTTTAGCAGTAACAACATTAAAGGTAAATAGGCGTGCCTAGTGAACATAAATTTGTACGAAAAATTGACATAGCATGAATGACAAGAAATGAATTGAGAAGTTGAACTTGAGTGTTTTCATGAAGAAAAATAATGGTAGCTAGTGTATGTAAGCGATCTACAGTGCTTTTTGGCAAACACGACGTGACTTAATGAATGAATGATGGCTGTTAACAAAAAGAAATCGGATAGTGGGCCAGTTGTATAATGTCACTGATTTCTAAGGACACTCGGTCGTCATTCCGAGTGTCGAGGAGATGACGTTGCACCATCACCTCGGGGTCGCGAAAGCACAACATGCATCATCGGCGCAAGCTGAGAATCATATGGATCAAACAACCAAGATCAGATCTTATTTTCTTCCTTGATTCAGAAGAAAGAGTAATCAGGTCCAAAAAAGACGAGATCGATCATGGTAGTTAGAATAAAATAGTATTGGATTGCACTCGTATCTATAACAAATTTCATCCATTTTTCTTATCTCTCTTACCTAACTTATCTTGAAAAATATTTTAAATAGAAATTTTGCCAATGATTCGAGTGCAAAGAAACAATCATCATCAACGATCTCTTGTTGAAAATCAGATCGTGAAATGGACGATGGTTTTCGGCTAAGGGATTGCCAAAGGAATTAACAATAATAATTTTTACGGCCCGTCAGTCGTGAGGAATCCACTGCAAGAATTAGGTAATCAATTAGATTTACTGTTTTTCTTTTGCAATGATAATTGATGAATGTGTGGTGGATTCTTCTCGGCTGGTGGCCTAAACTGGGGAAAATAAAAGAGACTAGACGTTGGTAAGCGATCTATAAATACATTACGAGGCGTAAGCTCCGAACGGACAACATCGCAATGGACGAACAGAAAGAAGCGAATATACAAAAAAGGAATATCTCAAAGAATTTTGCGCGTGTTTCAGAAGAAAGCCAATGGTGTCGTGTCACGTGATGCAAACATATTGCGAGTTATGCGAGCTGACCCGTCCTTTTAGTATCTTACACGTCTTGACCACTACAAGTCGCCAGGATTTTATCAAATTTTTAAATTGCAGATTACTTTAAATTTCTTATTTCAAAAGTGTAGTTGATTCTAATTTAAAGAGATAAAGAGTTCAGATTCCAATATAACTAGTTTTCTACTGGAAAATTATTATTGTATATAAGAAATGAAAACTTTTAAAAAAAAATATATATCCTCAGCGACAAGTGGAAACGGTTCTATTTTAAAAGACATGACAAGAAATAACAGGAGCTAGAGCTCTAAGCGCGCTCGGCAGTGTATTCACAATCGCAGTAAACTATAAGTATCTGTAACTTAAATGTATTTACTACCCAGGAAACTCGAGAACTGTTGCACGTATCCCTGAAAATTGGAAATTTAATCGATCGAGGCTAATTTGATTTAAACTTCAGTCTACAAAGTCAATTAGTACTAAGCGAAATACGAAGCAGTACAATTGGACTTTATCTATTCATTTGAAACAAACATCTTGTTGTTGCCTCTTTCGTC
This sequence comes from Synergus laeviventris, assembly GCA_032275145.1. Classification (NCBI taxonomy): domain Eukaryota; kingdom Metazoa; phylum Arthropoda; class Insecta; order Hymenoptera; family Cynipidae; genus Synergus; species Synergus laeviventris. Next base: position 7,614,445 of record JAUESI010000036.1, read on the forward strand.
GAGAAACTAAATTAAATCCTCTTCTAAGGTTCTTCACATTTATTAAATTTACTGAACAAGTTCTTAACTTGAAGAAAACTTTCAATACTTAACAATTCACTTGTGTTTCTAAATACTTTAAAAATTCAAATTTCATATTATTAGTCGTTGTGAAGAACTAAGTCTACAAAAAATTCGCTATAATTGTTTTGCCTACATATTGATTTTCTGTAATAATAATAATAATTTTGAAACAAATGTAATACGACACACTTTATGTAGTCCGAATTTAAAAATATGCAGTTATTCTCAATGAAAAAGCTCTCAACTGTCGAAATTTCAAGTTCCGTTAGCACATCCAAAAGACCTAAACATTATTTGGTTTGAAAGTTGAGTTTGAAACTGTTCTTCAGTTTTTTGAAATAAATAAATTTGTACGTCAATCTAATTTCTGAATAGATTATCGATAGAACTTTTTCGATATACCTATTGATATTTTAAATATCAATAAGTACTTTCGTTTCGATGTCCCATCACAGTTAAGAAAAGGTTTCTTGGAGGGAGTACAAAAAGTGTACAGTCCAAAATGAAAACATTTTAGGCCCTGCAAGAAATAAATGTGAAACAGTTTCTCGAGCTCCTGCTACAAAGGGGAAAGTGTGTAGTTCATGCATAAGCCGTGGTACCATTAGCAGTTCATCATTGGAGTCACGCATCCGTTTCTTGCCGAGCTCGATGCCCGCCATATTGGCGTTCTGGAGTCCTCCAGGCACCGCAGAAGTCGGCACCGCCGACACTCCGCCACCCATGGCGCCGATTCCAGCCACACTTGTCGGCATCGCTGTCGTCTGTCGATCGATCGTTTCAATCGATGATCGATCGATGAGGTGGGGCGTCAATCAATCCATACCCACAGAAGAACGACACATTGATTGTTTTCGGCCAGAGTTCGACCAGAGTTCGTTTGTTCGTTCGTTCACAATCGGGCAATTCGGTTCGGCGTGCGTTAATTTGGCAGGTAGCGAAGCGCACCAAGGTTTTCAGCAAGCATGAAGCATCATCAGGCGAGAGGGCAAGATAAAAATCAAAAAAAGAAAAAAAGACCAGTTGAGGCTACGTTAGGCAGACAGTCAGTCGCATAGGTCTTAAACGTCTAATATCATTTTATATTATCCATACGTTAATTCGCTATGCGTGCATTCCCAATCCTTCCCAAAATTTCAAATACATCAATTCAAATTTCAAGCATCTATTTAGTTTATTGTCATCTATAAATTACCAAAGAAGTTCTAGTTCTTTGAAAAGCTTGCTGTAAATTTGAATTTTTGAGTTAGGATTAAGATGCTGCGTGTCCTTGATTTCATATCGGAACATTATACCGCAAACAATGACAAGAAAGTTGGTTCCTACGTTACTCACGAATGTAGTATGCGATCTATTGAAAAAAGCGACGCTAAAAAAGCAAGCTTAGAAAAAAGACTTTGACAGAAGGTCCAAATAGACGTGTTCTACGACCGACTGGGGCATCTGGTGCGAGCGACGCACTACTATGAGGAAAGTTGGAACCGAAAACTACGATATGACTGGCGTTTAAAGATCCGACGTTGAAATGAACCGTGGACTGAAAAGAAAAAACATCGACAAACAGAAAGATAGACAGTATATACGGAGCTAGTACATTGTAATTATAAACTGTAACTAGAAACAAGTTTAACTACAAACAACTGTAATTCTAAAGAAAAAAATGTAAATTTAATGAACGTAAGAAATCAGCTCCACTGACGACGCGTAAGGCTGGCGTTTCTGACTGGCAGACCTGCAATAAATTATCAAAGAAATCATTTTTTTAATTTCCATAACCCTCTGAAGTCTCATCCCCAACTGCATCGTTGTTGGAGTTTGAAATCTCTTTTCTGTGATTATCAGCAGAACTGAGAATAACGCAACTATCAGAATCGGAAATCAAGCCTCATTTCCTATTTTTTTTTTTCGCTCTCCTGAAATTCATGAAAGCAAATATTATCACAGATAGTATTACAATTTTTATCAGTTCTTACATCAGTGTTACGCTGTCAGTTTACGTCTGTGGGTGTGTGGGAAAATGTGTCCGTGAATCCGATTATCGAGTAGTGCGTTGGTGGGTGAAAATCAGTAAAAAAAAAGTCTTGTATGAATTGGTTTGTTTACTTGGTCGCGGTTGGTATGTATATTTACACTGACAAACATTCAGGAGTGACGTTGCAATCCCAAAGAGTGCACGGAGCGAATTAATTCACAGAAATCGAAAAAAAAAATGTACTACTCCATATGTTCACAAACAGCGAAGGTGCGTAAATAATTATTTTTTTTGGCAAGCTGCTCTTTTACAATTTAATCAGAGGTCTATATAACTCTATATCAATTCTATAACAAAAATTTTCTTCTGGCGGATTTGACTTTGATGATGACTGACTTTTCAAGGCCCTAGGTTATATTTATTTTCTCTCATTAACCACTGGAAAAGTAAAACAATGAAACTGGCAGGAAATCAGACTTAAAAATTACGCACCCTGGCCAGAAGGAGAATTTTGAATGTAGAAAATGCTCTTTTAGCTTCTAAGGAATGATATAATAAAATGATGATGAATGCACCCTGTTGGAATTGAAAAGCACTTATACAAAACGAAACTTCCCTGCTAACAAGCTGGCCTGCCGCAATCCGTGAGTTTTCTTTCCTTGTATCCGGGTGTAGCGTCGACTTCCGAGTTCTAGGCGTTGTCGCTGAAAATGTTTTCCCGGATATCGGCCGACCCAAAAGTAAGTCGTGTCTGTCGAGTATACAGTGTCTCGAGTGCAGTGTATACCGTGGTAGAAACAAATTTGGAAACTTTTCTCATTCTATCAAGGATTTCTGCCAATATTAATTCGGTTTACCTTAGAGCATTCAAAACCTGATGATGTGTCTCGATCCAGACCTCAAAGACGAATTGTATAAAATATTAGAATGTCAAAAGCTCAATAAAATTTAGTTGAAGAATAGAACTTGATTGAATTGACTTAAGAATTGAATTAAGTTACTAAAGAAATGAAGTATAAAATTTGAAATAAAACTCGAATATCAAAGTAGTAAGAATGAGACAGCGATTGATAAATAATTTGCCAATCATGAAGAAGGTTGAACGTGGTTTTCCGACGTCGATCCTGTGACACGGTTGAATTATCAGACGAAAAAGGATGCGTGGCAAGTAATAGCGAAATACAACACGAAAACTTGACAAGTGGAGTAGATTGACATGTTTACATGTTTTTTTCACATGTTTACCCATGGACCCATCGAGTTTTTACAGAGCTCGAGTGTAGCGCTTGTGTGGGGCAGCAAACAGCAGCAGGGTTGATAGCCGGGGTTCGTGCAGCACAGCTTGTCAGCAGGTTGGTGTACGTGTATTTATGAAAAAGGTCTTTACTACTTTTATTTACAGTTAGCACCAACACTCCATTTCCCTAGATTTGCAGAAATAAGCCCAAAATCGAATAATACTTTTAAACTAGTCATGCTCGTGAAATTTACAAATTCTAGTCACTATGTAATACTAAACTTGATCATTAGCTACAAGGACAGGAAAATTTAAAATTCTCTTTATTTTTTCATGTTTTTCAGATTCTAGATCTTTGAAGAAATATCTTTAATAATATATTTCAGAGACAGTTATACGACTCAGCTGAGGAAAATGGAGTGGGACACTATTGCGAAATAACGTATTATATTTATAATCTAGATAACCGGTCAGGTGATTGGTGTATTGCGACTAGGTAATTGCACCTGGATAGCTGCGATAGGCTGCTAGAAAGAGAGAAATAGAACAGTGGTGACGGTGATGATAAAAAGATATCTGGCTGTTGTACTACTCACTACACACTACGATCACGGCTGGTACGAATCAAACAGGATAATAGATGGACAAACACAAAAGCGACAAAGTGATAAAATGAAGAGATCAACTCATTTGATAGATCAAATCATAAATATAAACATTAAAAAATCAGATGTAATTTTGCCGCGGTAATCATACTGGTAAACGCATTAGAATTCCATACACGCTAGTTTCATCTTTTAATATTATTATGGACTGGATCATTATCAATCAACTATATGGAATTGTAGAATCAAAGAAAATTTTGATATGAAGATCCGGAGAATTGTGAAATCGTTTGTCAGTATAATTACCTTCGACATGACTACTGCGCAACGTTTAGCCAATATCGTACCGAATATCAAATAGATTACTGATATCAATTATATTTCATCAATTTTATCAACTTTAGAGAAAACGCGAGTCTACTGCGGTCAGAAGAAAGCCCAAGATTCGTCGTGGATTGGCGAAAAGCAGCGCAGCAGCGAAAGCTTCTTCGAAGCAAAACCCAGGAAAGATGAGCACAAAACAAGAGAAGAGTGAAGATAAAGATAAAATGCAGGATAAAAGGAAGGAGCGAGAAGTTTATCTTGAGTTTAAAAAACTTTCTATTATTTATTACAATTTTTCTAAAATTCAAATAAAGCCGATTAAGAGCAGACTCGACTTTGTCTAAAAAATGTCTTATTACAAGGTGGCCACTCAAAATTCAGGAAAAAATTCCCTGCTATTTTCTGGGTTTTCTCGTATCTAACCAGTTACGAAATGATTAAAATTCTATAAAATCGTTTGTAATTCTTTAATTTGAAATGTATATTCAAATAAAATGTAATTCAAATAAAATAAAATGTATATTCAAAATTCGAGTAAGAAAAATGTGGAATTAAAAAATGGAAGATTTTTGGGGGGTGTCCGAACAAATCAAAGGAACTTAAATTTTTTTTCGAGCCACCCTAGTAATAAGGTTCATTGTTATCAGAAAAGCTAGATATTTTGAAAAAAATTCTCTAATTTCGAGTAGAGTCGAGATCCGTTTGATCAAATATCTTCTGTTACCAGTTTCCCTTCCTTACAGTTGTATTAAAAACTGGAGAAGAGGAACCAGCAGATTACAAGAAGTATATATCAGAAGTCAATTTCATCGGTTCGAGTACGGCTCTCCCGGCTCATCTCGCAGGAAATGTCTCTTGGGTGGGAAAACTAATTAAGTTTCAGGTGGGGGTGATGATTTGGAAGCGAAATAGGTCAGAAGTTATGATAGAAAACACACGAGCCTGAATCAGAGAACGAGACAGACCTCCGGATTTTGGACGGATGAGATAAGAGTGGAGAAGCATACCAGATCATAGCTGATGAATTGAAGCAAGTTTCCAAACCAAGGATGTCAAGAGTCTGTACCGTTCTCGGAGGCATCAACAAAATAGAGAAAAATAGAAATAAAGTAAGTGGAAAAGGGGATATTCACAAAATACGTAATACTTTTGGGGCGGTGGGAGAATTAAAACTCTTTGTGTTGTGGTTTCTGTTTGAAAAAAGTTTTATATTTATAAATTTATCTTCAATTACTTCACTTATAAATTGGTCAAGAATAAGTGGAATGGTTGAACAAGAATGTGGTTGATGTAGATTTGTTAGACATGGAAAATTTAAATTAAAAAAGAGCAGAAATTTTCTTGTTCATTATTTGTTAAGTTATTGATATTTTTATAAAAATTAAGATTTTAAGTTTTTTTGCAATATCTTGTTTAAAAATTGACAGTTAATTTAAGAGAACTGAAGCATTCATCGATAAACAGGTGAACTCACAATTCTGACCGGTAGTAAATAAAGTTGAGGGGGGGGTATATTATCCCGTATTTTGCGAATATCTCCAAAGATAAAGAGAGGGAGATGAAGAGAGATAAATAGAAAGAGAAAAGAGAGAGTGAAAGAGAGAGAGAGAATGCATTACCGCAATGCTAGCCCGAGATTGTGTGGCCTTAATGTGGGCTTGAAGGTGCAGAGGGGGGTGGAAATAGCGGCAGGGGTCCCGATTGCATCGGCCCTTGACAGCGTCCATGCAGACCGTCACAGAGCCGTCCTCGTTCGCCTGCACCGTCTCGAGGGGGTGCGCAAACCGGCACTCCGTCTCGCCGCGTTTGCACGCCCCGCGTTGAAACTCGCGACATACCTACAGCAAGAGCGAACACGCATGGCATGGCATGGCACTCTATCTATGGTGGGGGGGTATTTGGAAACACGCTATGGAACTAAGTATAATGAACGCTTGGTATGGGGCCCCGGATTCAAATTATTACAACGGTAGATCAAGGTGACAATGTGTAGTAAGATAAGGTATCGGTGGTCTACTTAAAGGCGAGGACGAACATGCACCGTGGATAGCTAACTACCATTTATCCGCATTTATCCAACAACTTGAATCAGAAACTTATTTCCTCCATTTCTAAAGTTCCTCATTTATGTCCTATGTTTTTTTTAGCAGAAGATATTTATTGTTGGCAGTGTAAAGCTGACTCTTATGGTAATTACCACATGTTATTGAGAGTCAGAAGAATTTCATTGATTCCTCTATAAAAATTCAACCAATAGGAAAAGCAAAATAATTATAGTTGCAGTTTCGATTCGATATAATCGCAACCTCTCTTTTATGATAGGATTTAGGTAAAGCTGGACAGTGGAAACATCATTGAAAAATTGTTGATTTCTGTGTTTTGATTCCAAACGTAAGGTATAGAATATGAAGGAAAGAAATGTTTGATCCTAGTTGTTATCAAGACTGGTAGTTTTAGTCTAGTTTTGAAAAAAGTTTAAGAACTAAATTATTTAAATCATTTAAAAGAAGTCAATTTCAGGAAGGAGTTTACACTTTACAGTGTTTTGCAAGTACCGGAAATATTGATAAAGATATTTTAATACTAGGTGTTTTATATCTTTTCTAGATTTATTCTTTGATCGAATTGATATACAAGTAGGATTTATTGTTCCATGGCCATTTGACTAAGTCAGATTTGGAGAATCGAGATTTGATATTGGAGAGACTTAGTATTTTCTAGAGACCAGTATTTTCAAAATCAGACCAAAGGTACGACAGTCTTGAGTTTTGCTGATTAATACCACATAACTTCCGAGGTGGAACTAGTTTTTGGAAGAATAATTTTTGTACTGTGATGGATCTTTTTATACTATACAAAACAAAGGGACCTCTAACGATTATAAAGAAATATAAAGACTATCAAGTTGATTGCTTCCTCTTTAAAAAATGGTTCAGATTCTTTTTTTAATTTAGAACTTCATAGTTCAACCTCAGAGTTTCTATTCTGTTTCCTAAAAAATTCTGACTATTTATGCTACAAAAGAAAGAATGAAAAAACGAGATCTATTAGGCTTTAAAAATATATCTTAAATTGGTGGTATTAATCATCACAATGGGAAAGATACAACTCCACCCAATAACCACGGTAGCACGTTTCTGCCAATAGACTAATGCTAGCGAGTGTTTAGCGGTCATAGCACGTGCCGAAACTGTCACGATGTACAGGCAGATCTAGAGAGTATTTGGATTGGTGATGGAAGATAGAGAGTGACAGGATTTGGGAGCCAGGCGTATAAAGAATAAAGTAGCTGTTGGTCAAGACTGAGCTACATCAGAAATTATTACTAGACTCGAAGATAAATCCAATGGTTCAATCATTTTCTCTGGATTTATAAACAAGCTTCCTCTTTCTTATCCAAAAACATCTTGAAGGATAGAGATATTTTCAAAAACAATCCTGGCAGTTTAAATGACAAAATTACATCTTCCTCGAGGAATTTCAGTTTAAAAATGACATTTACAACAATTTGGAGATTTCCCGAAACTCACATCTTTATAGATAATTTATTCTACTAGTGGTTTCAGTGTCAAAATTATATCGTGCTCTAGGAAGTTGGTTTCAAACTGAAATTTGCAACTCCGTGATGTTGTAAATTTTAGTTCGAAGGCAACCACTTCCTCGAGTAAGATGTTTCTGAGACACCTGACTACCAGAATTATTTAAGAACTTCCGAAAGTCCTCTAGTTCCACAGTTCTTCAGGGTGTCTACTAATTTTTATCCACTAAACTCCCGATCTTAGCTGGATTGAAAATTTCAGTTTTTTTTTAATAGAAACACAAATAAAATACATTTAAGTTTGTTGTGCGTATAATTTTGGTAATGTATTTAGGTACCTTATTATACTTAATTATATTTATACAAAATATTTTTTGAATTTATCTTTTTCTAATCTTTCTAAATCACTTAAAAACTTTTAAAAGAGATCAACCCCTTATAAAAACTTTGAATTACAATATCACCTTTAAACATTTGTTAAATAGGTTTATTTATTCGACTTTCTAACCCGAATTTATTTAAATTCCCATTTCCCGGTTTTCGCGATTAGTAGACAACATGAGGAAGCAATTGTAAATAATTCACTTGTTGAATCAACAAAACATTTTTTTCAACGAATATTTTTCTCAGTTTAATGACACGAGGTCGTTTAGCCAAATGATGAGGATAGCAGAGTCAACTATTGGATAGCCACTAGCTTACTAATAACTCTGTAGGTAATCAGCGTACGCTATTCGGTGTTTTAATAGTGTGAATGGCGTGTTAGGGGGTTAGGAAATGAGACAAGCAAACGTGGGTTCCTTTCGCCAGGGGAGCTTAGAGCATGTTCTCTCAGAGCATACACTTACTTAAGCTAGTATACATGTACATTAACGGTGCACGCACGTGGAGGTTGTAAAGAGCATTACAGATACACAGAAATCAATCTATATCCGTCGAGGAAAAACCTCGGTCTGAATATACGTGACACACATTTGCATGGAAATATGGATAGTCGAGTAAATTGACGGATGCAGAGTAGGGTTGTTCCTGCCCTTGTAATTTTAAAATTCTTCGCAAAAAATCCAGGACTTGTTTGCTTTATGCCATTGTATGGAGAACAAATCCACGCTAAATCCTTTCTTTCAAGGAAACATAGCGAGGTGTCGTTCCCCAATTTTGATGAAACATAAATGTTCCAGGCCATTAAAAACTAAACGACACATTTTTTCATCGTCAGGAAAATATTCCTAAGAGTTAAAAACCAAAGTTCATACCTAAAAATGACATAATAATTTTAACGTAAACTAGTCAATATTTTTAGTCAAATCAATTGAGTAGTTTATGGTAAAATAATTAAAAGTCATTTTTAGAGGTGTATTTTAGGAGTTATTTTTACTCTTTAGAAATGTCTTTCGGTCGATAAAAATGGTGTCACTAGGTTTTTAATGCCCTACAACTGAGTTTAATAATTGGTGCATTATCATCTTTCTAATAATTAATCAAAGTGGTATGGGGAGAAACAACTCTGCTTGTGTGGATATAAAAAAATTGAATTGGAGAATAGGTGAGTGGTGTCTTTGAAAGTGGTGAAAGGAAGTACTTTCTTTAAAACCAATAATCGTTAATCTTTTAAAAAGCAAAGTACAAAATTCACAGTTGAGTTTTCCGGTTATTTATGTTTGATGACACACTTTAAAGAAACCAATTCACAGACTAAGAAAGTTGAATCGTTAGCGTAGAGATAGCGTGTATAATGCAGCATGCAAGATTTGTGTGTCCCCTTTGACTTTAGAATTCCGTCATTAGTTTCAGATTTACTTTTTGTTCGTTGGCATTTTACTTCTTAACAATTTCATCGCTTCTACGTAGGTTTTATGAAAGTTTGCTATATATAAATGCACAATGCACATGTATAAGTATATGGTTATGTTTTATCTGCATATGTACGTGTATATTGTAGATTTTGATATTAATCTGTGTATATGATTTTAGTGTGGTTGAGTTTAAAATCCTGTGTCCAGAACTGAATACCTTTCCTTCAGAAACTAAATAAAAATGAGAATGTAAAAACTCTATAATAGATTGTGCGACGCACGTTCTTCTCGAGAGATGTTTTACCATCCATTCGTGGTTTTGAGGATGAAAATATTCTTGGAAGCGACGCACGGAAAAATCAATTTTAAATCATATATAGCGAGAGCGAGCGCTGAAAGAAGAAAAAAGAATATCAAAGGGAAGATGAAAACATGTGATTCGTGTTTTGCAAACCGTATGTGGACGGTGTGTGTGTGTATGTGTGTGTGTGTGTGAGAGAGCTGATATGAAGCTGGAAAATTGGTTCGGATAATCGATCGATTAGTAAAAATTAATTCGAATTATAACCCACTTGATTAACAATAAGGTGGAAATGAATATTAGCTTCATTTTCCTCGAACGTTTAACCGAATTGATTTACCAGTTCCATGTGAAATTCAAACGAAATGTATAAATTGTACATACATATAATATAAATATTAAAAATTGTCATGCGTTTGCGTAAAAGCCCCTTCTCCTATAGCTGTAAAATAAACACTGGGTCACTGATCAAAATTAATAAATTAGTGAATAGGCATTGACTAAAATCATAAGAAACACAGCCGCTGGTGGCACGAGAGACGAGTATTCTTCAGAAAAGAAATTTAATTTCCCCTAAGCTTCTTTTCTTTCGTATACTCGCTCCCAACAATCGATTTAAGCTGCTTAGCTGAAAAATTAATAGAAGAGACTGATTCTCCATGTTTGCGAAAAAGGCCGATGACTTATGTAAAAAAGAAGAAAATCAACATCGATAAATATTCACGATCGCTACAAGGAGAAATCAGATTATTATCAAATTACCGAAAGAGAAAAGAGATTGGATGAAGAAACAAATGGAATAGTTTTTGATAACGGTAAATAATAAATTAAATTTCTAAAGGAGAGCAAATAAAATGTCATTTTGCAGAGAGGTGTTAAAATTAATAAACATTTCTACTTGGCATATACATCTACTGATAAATCGATTAATTCTACTGTTAGGGCTCCTCGATCGGCTTAATTCACGTTTTTCCTTTCGTTATTGTTCTGGATTATTAAATTAGAGTCGATCGAGGTAGGAATTAGAGATATTAATAATCTATTAATAATCTACAAATTAATAAACGGCATATAGACAGGCAGCAGGCAGTTATAAGACCATCGATAGTGATTTGAGAGTATACTTTGGAAACGCAAAGGTTTCAGGAAAAAGGAGGAAAACTTTCGAGTCTTGGTGGGATATAGGTTTGTGTAACATCTAAGGAATGTGCATCCGCCATGGAATTTTCTTGTACTTGTGTGAAATAGAAAAAGGGGGAAAAAGTTACTGACAGAAAATCTATTTGTAGCCATATATTTCAACTGCGAGAAGCTTAGAGACTCTCTACCATTTGATACAGTTTCTTGTTCAAGCTTTGTCACAGGAGAATGCGACTTGTAGTGGCCATGAAATGAACTATTGTTCAGAAGGAACATAAAATGACGGAGGCACATTTCTGTTCGATATAGGATCATAGCAACAGGTACCTACACACTCATAAAAGGAAGTACATACGCTCCAGACGATGCTACATAAAAAATTCTTAAGCGATGTTTGAATTTGCCAACGAACAATCTTATTCCGTCCTAACGTTATATGTGCAAATGAAAAATCACGTATGCGTTAGCAAGTTTTAATACAGCAATTTTGAATTAGCAATTTTGAATTAGCAATTTTGAATTAGCAATTCCGATTTCTTGATACCGAAGCTACCGTACACGTCACATATTTATAAGTGTAACGAGAAAATTGAATTTTTTTGCAGGAAAGGGCAAATAATAAAAAAAAAAAAAAATTAATCCATAGCGTTCATTCGACTAAAGCGAAAACAGAAAAAGGCCAAGAGCTTACTGATTTTGGTGATACAATTAAGAACTGATCAGTCAATAAAGAGAGTCTATGATGCGATTTCAATCTGAATTATATTTGTTTTATTTAAATCCATCATCAAGAGGTGTTGCGTGACTCGTTCTCAATACGAGTCATCGCTGTTACATGATCACAAATAGTTTATTATTATTATTATTATTCATTATCATTATTATTATTATTATTATCATTATAATTAATCGTCATCAACGTCGTCGTCGTTGTCGTTTTTTTCCCCCTATTATACTCCTTCAATTACTTATTCCTCCATAGTGTTATCGGTAGCATCGACTAAACAAATGACTCTTTTCTCGTTTTTTTTTTCTTTTCTTTTTTTTATTAATTGCATCGTCTTTCAAAAATGGAACTTATTTCTCTTGATCGATTTGTTCAAGACTCGAAACGAATACGACGAAACGTACGTTTATGCGAGGATGGAGAGGAAACAAGGATTGTGATTTAGACTCTAGATATGAGAAAAGTTTGGAAGTAGTTGAAACGGAAAGGGAAAAGAAGACGTTAGAATGTGTCCGGAGGCAAATTTCGAAATTCGACGTGCAGAATTATCTTCGGAATTATCCTTCATTTTCTTATTTTCAAAAGCTTTTCACCTAACATCACTGTGAGAAAGTTTTTTGTTGGTTCGTTTCGTCATACTTTACTTATAAAAAATAATGAATCTTAATAGTCTTCTCTTAATAGTGAAATTTAGTAAATAAATAGTAGCTAAATAAATGTCTAATAAGACAATAAATATTTTTTTTAAACACTAGGGACATTACCTTTTGGCCAAAAAATTAAAATACTAAATGTGAAAAAATACAGAAAAAATTGAATTTTTTAAATTAATAAAATAAAAAAATATCACATTATAGTTTCATCGATATTCGAAATAGTCATTAAACCTTCTCACTGTGCAAAACGTTCCACGATTTTTTCTCATCTCTTAATGTGGAAAGAAATGATGTTTTCGATCTTTGCTACCGGTCTACTGATCATACAAAATATAAACAATCAATTTGTTAACCTACCTACTATCTATACATATTTCTGCATGTTCGTATGCATGAACGAACTTGCGTACGCGCATCGTGTACATATAATAACCTGCATACGTACATATGAAAGTGTGTAAATGTGTGTGCGTATCTACACAAACGGGAAAAAAGCACTTCACTTTCATAGCGTGTCGAAGATAAAATTCTCCCCCCTGAGATTCTAAATTCTCAAAAACAGTAAATTAAATTTAAAAAAAAAACAAAAAAAAAAACAAATTTCACAACAGTTTTCAAAAATATTACTCTTAATTATTGGTGTACCAAAAAATGAATCACTCTTTATCAAAATAAGCATAAAATTAAAAATAGTATCACAATTTATTGTCAAGTCTATATGTTTTTTTTTCAGAGCTGTAAATTTTTGCTTCGACGAAAATTTAAGTGATTTGCTTGATTCAGTTTCGTGAACACACGCATGCACATAAATATGTATGTACTTTTTATATATATAAATATGTATGAATAATAACTCTACTATAGAAGTTACAGTATCCATCGAATTAAATTTGTGCAATCATGAACAATAAAGAAAGAATCGGTACAAGTACGAATATAATAAATAACAGTAAGAGTCAAGATACAATATTCAAAATGTAGTTGTAACGTAGAAATATAATTCTTTTTTTTTAATGCGTTACGATCCACGTTCACTCGAATTACCTACTTTCCATTCAACCATTAGTTACACTTGCACATATAGAACGTTTTGATGTTTCTTTTTCTTTCTTTTTTTCTATTTTTTCTTTTTAAAGTTAAAGTTCCGAATTGTCTTTCCTATTTCATGGCGGGAGGAGTTGAGGTTTTGCTTGTCTGGCAGAAACAATGCGAAGAGGAACAGGAGGGAATACCTTTTCGATCGCATGAGAATTTTTTTTAGTTGGAGAGTTGGGATTTGCAATCTGTCTACGTTAATGCGACTTTTGTTCGTCTTCCGTAAGCATAGATACATCGTAAAATATCGCTTATCCCTTTATTTCGAGTTTAGTGAAGAATATCACTTAAATATTAATCTGATAAAAATATAGGAAATAAAATTAAGATTTAGATATCCCTAGCGACTCTAGAGACATATCGGACTCTCCCAAAAATAAAAATAAAATTAATATACTTGCAAAGTCTAATTTTATTTCGTAGTAGATAATTCTTTATTAATCTAGAAATACGAAGTGTGTTGTGTGCATATACGTATTCCTACAGATATTTCTCTTTAAGTCTATTTAAATTTATAGAAATATAGGTTGGAAAAAGATTTTTAATCTTGAAAGAAAAGCGGAAAGACTACTTTCTGGAACCACCCGTAAATAAAAAATAAATAATTTCACTGAAGAAAGAAATTATATTTGAGTAGTGCGTATACCAGCTGTCAGTTTCCCACAATACTGGACTACTATTACCCCTGATAGTTAAAACAATTTTTCTTAACTGTGAGAGATAAAGCAATATGAAATATGTATAAAGTGTTTCAAGATATGGTACAAAGTTGATTATGACAATTGTATGTGTTTATACCCGTATGAAATGTATAAAAATAAGAATTTTGAATATTTCTCTCCGCTAGGATACAACACAAACTTCCCATAAAAATATTCTAAATTCTCAAAACTAATTCTATTGACTAATTCATTGCATCGTCGTAAAAACGAAGAAAATGACAGAGGCTTGCTATTCTCTTGAAACAAAGCTGAAACGTAAAATTAAAATACGTTTCCTATAACTTCTATATTAGCTTCACTAGTCATTTACTTTATTCTCAAATTGATAAACACTAAACAGTACATTGTTACTGTATATTTGATTTACCGATAGGTACGTATTTTTTCAAAGATTTTTTTTTATTTCATTTAATTCTATAGTGTATGATTAAGTTTGCTAAACTTACAGGGAACGAATTTTAAAGGCTTCTCGTAGTATCGATCCCGTCTTAATAATCGTAAAACTTATATTAACTCTTCACTTTTAAGTTAATAAACAATGCCGTCCATTTTCTTTCCATTGTTTCAATTTTTTTCAAAAACGCTTCCTAAACATTCTCTAAATTTAAAATAAACAGCCCTTCCTTATTAAAAATAATCTATAAAGTACAAAAGTTGAATGAACGAATAAATAGAATAAATTGCTAAATTACTAATTTAACAAATGTTTTAGTTTATTATAGAATAGATTACTTTGAGTCGTAGAAGTGTTTGTGCTTTGATTAATACCTAATAAAGCTTCGTCAGCTCACAGTCGTTTAACACAGAGGGAATGAGTGAATAAATAAAGGAATATTAAATTTTTAATAGTAAATATAAACTTAAATTAGATATTAAATTAATTATTGAATAAAAAATATCTATAGAATTATTGATAAAGTTAAATATATCAGACTAGATGTTTATAAAATAACAACGCAGACAATAAATATTCGAAAACAGTAAAAGTAGTTTGAAAAAAAATTTATAAAGTATTTTTAAAAGGATTATAATCTCCGTTATTTATATAATGACCCCTTCAATGAAAGTTGAAATGCCATAAGTTGACAATAATGTTTATGTTCCATAGGTATTGACACCATTTAACATCAAAGTAGAATTTAGTTCATTTTTTTTTACACGGCGTCAATATTACGAAATATGATGCTTTTTTCGTGTACCTACTGGAACAAATTAAAAAAAATAAAATAAAAAAATTCAAAATTTTAGATTTAACGATCTTAAGGTTTTAATAATTATTATGCGCGTTGGATCTAAATTCTAATATCAAAAGTCGATTTTACTCAACGAATATTGTATTGAAATCTTTTTTCGCTACATGGTAGCGCTTAATTTTTAAATGGAATTATACGTACACAGCAAGTACTTATTTTTTCGCTCTATAGACAAACTTCCAATTCAAAAAAGAAAAGCTTTATAGAGCGAAAAATATCTAATTGAAATATTCGTTACATAAAACGAGGAAATAGAATTTTCGGTGTAAACTTGATCCAACGCTCTTAAATAAAGAAAGCCACCCGAATGTTGATTTAAACAATAAAAACGTTCATGTCATTCTATAAAATACCTAACTATACCGATACATGAATATCAGGGCCTAAGCAGGATTAAATCCACAAAAGAGGCTCCCTAAGGCCCCAGCCTATCAGAATAATTTTCTTCCAAAGATCGGCCCCATTCATCCTTAATTGAAACCCAATTCGTTGAATCTCAGGGGCAGGCCTCTCATTTTTGGACCTAACCATTTCAGACCCCACCTCCCGTCCTAAATTTGAAATATGTATTCATCCCGAAAGATCGAGATAAGAGGGTTACGTGCGAACGTAAATGGGGACGTAAGGCCCCTCGTAGTACGCGTGAACGTAGACTAGATTGTGGAGGGGATTAAGGTTGGGGTGAAGATTGTGTAGTGGGGTACAGACGGATGAGGTGGTGGTAGGGGGGCTGGTGGTGATAGTAGGCGATGGGGACTGATTGACAGATTGCATCGTGGAGACGGGCGACACTCGATTTTGGGGACCGCCGGCTGAAACCTGGTATACGGTTGCTCGCGCTCTGGTAGGCCCAGTCATCGGGCACTGGGCCCCAGCGGCGCCATGTTGGGCCCCAGCTTGTCGAATGTAGTTTGATGGTAGACATACCTCGAGGCGATCTGTTCGCGGCATCTTCTGCGGCATCGCCACCGTCTGCGGCACCACTCCAAGCGGACTTCCCACTCCCGTAGGGTCCGCGGGTCCCATTATCGCCGGCATTATCGGACTCGGTGCGAAGTACGGACTGTACGTGTTGCCCACCTGCGGCATGCCTGTTAGGTACGGATTGGTTGTCTGCGGAAAAAACACCCGGACAATATCCAGGAAAACGGGATTAGAACTGCTTGCACTCACTCTTTTCTAGATTATCCCTAGGCTAGGTTATATATATATTAATCATTCAGTCTTTCTACACACCTTTCACACTTTCACACATTCATTCTTTCACTCTTTCAGGAATTCTTCAGGGTGTTGGTGCCAAGTTCTAAACCAAAGATTCGATTTCTTTTACTTTACTTAATAAATCAGATATTTAAATCAAAGTATTTATTGAAGTATTTTGGAGAAATTTAATAGTATTTAAAAGGATTCTAACAATATTTCTCGAAAATTGGGATATTATGGTATTTAAAAAAATTTTAATGGTTTTAATGGGAAACTGTAAATGTGAAACTTTATACGCGAAGCAGTTTTACTTTGTGGATTCATAACTTCATTAACTAGATTTTTAAGCAAACGATAATTTTCTCCGGTAGTAACTTTATCCAATTTTCTCCTGTATCATTTATTGAGATACTTTGCACCATCAATTCCTTCCGTTCTCGTTCATTCATTCCGCCAACTTGAACTTTACTCAAAGCAATTCTCTTCAAGTAATTCTGTTTCAAGTGCAAGCTGTGTATTTAGCATTTAATTCAGTGGTAAGCGAAGGTAAAACGGTTCTTAGCGAAGTTTCGGTATACTGAATACAAACGAACAGGAGACTCTCATGTATGGCTGCCTTTCAAACTAATATCAGATTTCGATCCCTCAAGTTAAATTATTTATAATGCCTTATAAATTAGATGTTTCATCTCCTTTATAATGTACACGTGTAAGGTCATACATAATTCAAGATCTAAAATCTGTCTCGTAGGTTTCAAAGGCACAGGTAAAGGTTCATTAGCGTGACACAAAGAGCTCGTGTTCCCTCGTGTTCAGGTACATCATGTCAAAACAAGCCTCAGTCCAACGTGCTCCAACAAATCAAAACACACCTACTAATGCTAATACGATTAACTAACACATCATGCTTAAATAACGCTGCAAAAAGTTCATACGAACACAATTAATAATAATCACTTAACATCAAATGGAAAAAAACTTAGACAGTCTAGACTTACTATAAAATCTTTAAAACATCTGAAAATTTCAAGAAATACTAGTATTCTAGTAACCTTGACCAGAAATTTTTTTAGTATTACTTTTAACAATATAATCAACCTAAGATTGATTATTTTCGAGTTCAAGTTGTATAACCAGATGTTCCAGTTGATCTTCATAGATGACCAAACTTTGATTTTAAGATAAAATATTAAAAAATTATCATAAGCATAAATTATTAACATTGTAGTTATGAAAATTTGCAGAACTGTGAATCATACAATAGAACGATTAATCTACATTGTGGTTCTCTCTCATTCTAAATAAACCTTTTGCTTAAAAATATATTAACTACTAGCAAAGACTCGCTGCCTCAGAGAAAGCTTTTATTCATTTTAAACTCGAAACTGATTTTTCTTAAAAAAAAATTCTTTATATAGAAGGGAACAAAGAAAAAAGATGAATTTCTAATCTCTTACGACTCAAACTGGACATGAACAACGATCACTTAATTTAAACCGCTAAAACAAAAGTAAAAGTAATATAAAACCAAACTACGGCGCCCGATCTCGCTCAAAAAAAGTCAGTACTGAAAAAATGAACACTAGCGAAAAATAGAAAGATTAGTTAGAGATAAGAAGCTTTCTCTGGGGCAGTAGTCAACTAAAAAATTAGTGAAAGCCAACCAAAACCAGGAGTTACCATAAAGGCGTGGGTAGCGAGTAGTTGCTGCTGGATTTGCTGTTGAAGGTGATGGTGTGGTGGCGTAGGAGCTGGGGACTCCTGTTCACCAATGACGTTATTGGAGAACACACCAACAATCAACCACAACCACGAGCGCCACAGCGGCAAACATAGGGAACAGACAGGCAGTCATACGTGTATTATGGGCTCGATGTCATCACGAGGCACGACGATAATTATTCGTACATTAGGGACAGATTTGCAGGAGAATGTTAATGAATTCAAATGCAAAACGCTCCTTTTTCAATTAGGCTTACTACGTCGTGCGATTATTTACTCTTTGTAAGCGTGTTTCAAGTTTATAAACTCAACCCATCCACCATTTCACAATTCTCAAAATATTCAAATCTACGCGAAAAATTGAGCTCTCATCGTTACACAATCTCGAGATTATTTTAAAATATGATTTGAAAGAAAAAATAAAGAAATGCCTTAGAAATATTGTGAAGTGGTGTTTTGAAGGTTTGAAAATATCCTAGTATTGGATAATGTTTTACATATTAAAGCTGTAATTAATAAATTGTATGATTGCCTTTTCGTTATCGCTTCCTGTTTAGGAAAATTTTTAGAAAACTAAGGATTCTTTGCAATGAAAAATGGCTTTTTTAGAACCAGGTGCTTGTTTTTTTAGTCTAGTCCTTATCAGTCAGAAAATTATTGACGTTCGCACGAAAGTATAAACATCATTCAGACCTGTACGAATGCAAAAGAAATGATTTGCGAAAATAATAATCTTAAATAAATAAAAAACGAGAAATTATTACAAAATAAGAATGCTTAATTCAGAATAACACTTTAGTGAATAAAAATAAAAATGTTAAGGTTTATATTTAACGGTGAAAGAATGCTTGACAGGCCTGAAAGACGTAAGAAAAAACTTGATAAACGAAAGCCAAAGCGTGACATAATCGCTATAATGACACTGACAAAAAAACATGCAGCGTGCTAACTTCTTTGTAAGTAGTTGATAATCTCGATGATGCGTGTCTGTCCAAAATCGGGGAAAGTTAATAAAATTGACAAAAGGGGTACATATTAATATGGATAATATGAGACTCAATATTAAAAGAAAATGAATCAAGGTGTACGTTAAAAAAAAAAGATGAATTATATGAGAAAATGAACTGGAGAAAGATAAGAGATTTTTTTAGGACATAACATGCACCAACGAGAATTATACAGAACTTTGCTATCTATATGGAGAATTCTAATGGCAATGATCAATAAGGGGGATGAGATCTCGCCAGTGAGATAAAGCTGTGGACGTGTAATAACGTGGAAAATGATGCAAAAAATGTGTTAATTGACGTACCACTGTAGGCACCTGACCAGGTACAAGGGTTTGGCCTGGAGTGAGACCCATTTGTTGCATTAAAGCATTCTTCAGTGCCAGATGATTCCGTCCATTTATTAGCAGCTGGTCTTTCAAATGCTGTGGAGGATGGAAGTACTTGCAAGGAGGCTTTTCCCGATTACATCGTCCCTGGAAAAGAGAGAAAAAAACACAGGATTAGATCTAAAAATCAAGTTAGTTTCAGTCTTAAGTACCTAAGCTAGTAATTTTTAATTAATATACACGGAATTACATCTTTAAAACTTTTCAAGTATTCTCTAGAATTATACTCCAGGATATACCATATATATATATACAATTTTGCAAGTGAGCATTGAGAAACATCCCAACATGAACTCTCGAAGTAAATGGTATATCTATTTACAAACAACATGAAACTCTTCGTTACAAACTCAAACAGAAAGCTGCTCTCATATCATGGAATTGCGTTAAGTCGAGCGTGCGACTAGGCAAACTGAACTCCGATTTTGCTATCAGAAGCTATACGAATAGTATGAGCTCACAAGATTGTTACTAAACGTGCCGTTAATAACTACAACTCGATGTTCAGCAAGATCCTGCTGAAGTCTTTTGCTCACATACATCCTTTTTTGTTATCCCCAATACCACTTAGTTTGCATTATTTAAAATGTGAACTCGTTGCATGCAACTGTTGTCTCCACATTTTAAACAAAAGCATCAGGGAGAAATATTCATAACACAGATAATGACCAAGAAAAGCACAAATAGAGTGAGAGAGGCATGGCACTAATTAGAGTATAATAATATTGGCTCAGGTAAGTTTCGCAAAGAGAGAATACTGATACAGAGTCAAGCACATGGTACAAACATCGTCTTAAGCTCAGGCCACAACCTAAGTCTTCCACAAAGCCAATGGCTTTTGGGTAATAACTGCCTGTGAACACCAACTCTGGGGTTAATGTATTGCCTAATTGGAACCTAGCTTATACAGCTTGACTTGTATTAATTTAGGTAATTAATTTCACATTTGAAGAATTTCATTTGCTGTATTTTCCCGACAATTTAAGACGGAAAGCAAATTCTGCCTAAAATAGACATGTAAAATACACATATATCTAAAATACGGATACTGAAATTCATAAGACGTAATTTATGGATGACCCGTAAAGGTTTAAGGTAAGAGTAGAGTTGAAAATGTTGCGAATGAAGTGCGAAATTTGGACTGGAGGGCAAGATCCTGAGGTCGGCTGGAAGTGAGTCTTTTTCACCTTGATAAAACCCTGACATCAAGGTGGTCGACGAACACGATCCTTCAGACCCGAACTAACCCCAGTTTATAACCCTCCGCCTTGTCACTCGTCGTTCTCCACCCCATGCCATTCGGGTCCTCAAATCCTTCATCGCATTCGTGGCTCTCTCGTCCTTCTAGTCGTTGCAGCACGCCGAGAGCCAAGCACCCGGTAGGGTTAGGGACTAGGGTGCAAGATTACTAGGATTTGCGCCTAGATTTGCATATCGATTTTCTGCCGAGCGACGCCTCGTATACGACGGCAAACGGCACACAATTTGCCTTAATTTCGTAGGTCGACACCAAATCTTGCCTCCCTTTTCCCTTGTCAGTATGGGATTCCCGAGAAAGAACGATCACCATGAAAAAAAAGTATTTCGATTACAAATAGCCTTTTGGATCCACAGTTAAAACTTAAGTATCCCTTGTAATTGATTTTTGGCTTCGAAGAGAAAGACAACAAAGAAGAATTCACTCTCAAATAGACTCCAAGGGAACTTAATTCTCTCTAAATTCATTAAGTAGGAAAGTATGGGTGGAGACTTTTTCATGAAATCGGCTCTACTTGCATAGTAACGTGGCATTTGCTACGAAGGGGCTTCAAATCACACGGGTTCCTTAATGGGATCAAAGATTTGCGGGAGCTGCAGTCTTAATTGCAGTAGTAAACTAGTTCTTGTCATTTTATAAATTTACACACACTTTGGTTAGAAATAATCAGAATTATGGTTATTCTAGCGTATTATAGAAACAGGATGATGTAACTTTGAACATCCAGGGCTCACAATCATTTGAAATTGTTGTAGAATCCAGGAGATAAGCTTCTATATTAAAATATTAAGAGACTAGAAAAAGTAAAATCCTTTCCTTGAATCAATATTTTTTGAATATAAGAAACCATCAATCTCAAGATTACTAGTAAAAAAGTCAAACTTTTTTCTCATCTCGATAATGCAGATATTGCTGAGGAATGGCGATCTTCAGGTATACAACATTAAAAGCAAAGAGAGTTTTCTCAGTCTAGGCTTATTTTAAAAGAAGATGAAACGTAAAGAGTGAAGGCAATAGAGATCAGTCAGGAAAATAATTGATCAAACTGGAAGAGTGCAAAGTCAAAATAATTCGTTATCGACTAATTATCCTGGTGTGCTATTTTATTCGTCCATTCACTAGTTCTCTATTGCGAAACTTTGTATCGATCTAACTTCTTATGAGCATGTAAACGCTTTTCCTTTATCTTTTATATGAATATGACCATTGCTTCCAGCAGACCAGAATAAAAGCGTTAGTTTCCCGTTCTCAGGTTCATAAAACTTTTTTATGTGCTTTAGGTCTCTGTATCTCCATAAAATGTGCGACTGGAACATTTTCTCAAAATGTATTGTCGAATTAACAGGATTTATCATTCGATGTGATAAGAAAGAATAGAATCGCCCATTTTCGATAATGTAAACTATAAAAATAAGAAAGAAATTTAAATATTGCAACAACTTACGGGGGTCCAGATTTTTGCATGATTTTTAATTCAGTTATTTATTTCTTGGCATTAATTTACTACAAAGATTGTCAGAGATAATCAATGAGATGATCTGATTAAAAGTAAACCCACGTTTTTATAAATTGAGGGTATATTAACGAGGGGCATTCAGAGTTATGTACAACCTCGTGAAAGATTATCAGCACCTCCTATCATTATCAGTGATTTTGTCATGTCTGCAATCCGAGCATCCGCTTATTAGTAATTTATCCCTTTATAATAGAGAAAAACGACACTCATAAATGAGCAGCTGCAATGTTTAATATTTTACGCCGTGTTCGAATATTCTGCTCGATATTTATTGAATTCAGTGGACTTGTGAGCTGTCAAATCGCATTGCTGCTGTATACGATTTCAACTTCACACAACATTATACAGCTGCAGATCTTTATGGCGATGCGTTTCAACCCAATGTTGTTGTATCCATTTCAATCAGATACGACGTAGCGAAATACGATTTTTGATGGTGCTGATAAAAACACGTTGTTCGCACTCGCCTTCACATTTATATTATCGTGTCACTTTTGCATATTTAAGTTTGAATGGTGTTCATCGTTTTATAATCCGCTATCAATTTGCTTTCATTTAGGTCATTAAATGAAAATTTAAACCTTTCAATAGAGTTTTAAGTGAAAATAACTTTTGAATCAGATCAAGATAATTTACTATAAAAATTCATTATTTTAATATTAATCTACATTTGCAGAGTGAGACACGCAAGCAGAGCATTAGCCAATTTAGCAACTTAATCTAATAAAAGTTTTTGTAAAAAATGTTCATCATTGTCAAAAAGGACTAGTAAAACTTATGCTGCTTTGACCAAAAAGATGAGAAACAAGATTAAGATATAAAACTTTTTCTTGATTCGGAGCTCAGCTCGTAAACTAAAGTCATGCAATTTCTCTGGTGCAATTTCCACCTTCTATCGTAATTCACGAATCCTGTGTTTGCCATGTTTGCTACAAACGCGACTCCCGTAAATTGGGAATAAAGTCCGCGCGCGTTGACACTCGACGTGAGTTAGGAAGTTATGGTGCATCGTAGCTGCTGGATGTTGAGACGAGTCGTAGGAATGAAGAGGATTGGAGAGAACCAGCTAGGGCAAGTTTGATGCAATTTTGGACAGGTTGGTCACGTTCTAACCCTGGAGTTGTCACCACAACTTCTGACAACCTCTCTATACCTTTTCCAACCCTATCCTCCCACACCTCTTGTGTTGGTTCTTCTTTGTCCCTCAAGCTCTCATCACACCTCCACATCGTTGTCGAGTTTCAAGAATTGAGTTAATTCGAAAACTACCGAGTACCGAAAGTACTCCTTTTAGTTAGACTTCCGTGCTCCAGCGTTAAAAACTTATTCCTAGTTCCACTGCAGAACTTGGCTGAGATTGGATCAGCGATCTCGTTTTACGACAGATTCCTTCCAGACGCGTAAGGTCAGCCAGAGAGTTAACAAGCTTATCGTAAAAGACCTGCTTGCCTGAATCGTGTTTGGTACACCCAGGATATCGAAAAAGTCCTTTTCCCACTTTCGATAACCAAACGACGTTAGGAAACAATCTCTTAAATCTTGCAAATCGAGAGAAACGTCCCTCCAAGTAAAACTGTATATATCGAAGATTGGAGACACGTGTCGACGATAGAAATTTCGTAATTAACAATCAGATTCGGACGGATGTAACGCAGTATTGTCTTTTCAACAATCAACGTTAATCATATTATCCATACCATCAGTTGCATTACCCAGAGTGGAATTGCACCCCGATTCAAATATGTACATCTCATCTATGTATGCCGGCGCCAAGAACATTCCACAATGCACGTATATAGACGCAATATATTTGACACAATAGTACAATTAACAAATAGCAGTTAATTAAAACACAGTATCTCTTCCTCTTCCCTAACCAACTTACGATATCATAATACCTTCCAATGAAACTCCAAGCGGAAAACTGTCTGAATGTAAATGAAACTGTTGTAATACAACAGTTTCAAGCACACAAGAGCCTCGCCATCAGATAATTTCCATTTGCTATTTTCCTTGCAGGTTCTATTAAAGCATCAGTTTAGGAAAATGTGATGGCTTCCACAAAAGGGCAGATGATTATCTTTAGATAAATAGCGGATCGGAAATCCACTGGTGAAGAGAAATTGGATAAATCTAGAGATAATAAAGAAGGGATTGGTTTTGTCGTGCACGCTAGATCGAAATGTCCATTGGGAGAGGGGTTTTCCATTGATTCTGATGAGAAAAGGAAAAGGGGTGAATTGGGAGGGATAGAGGGTAGACAGTAGGAAGCGATGAATTATTTCGAGAAAACTTAGTTATCGGTTAATGAACACCTCTTCGACTCAGAGTGTTCAAGGACCCTAGACTCTAGTGCAGTGCGCACAGGACCTAGTCATGGCTCTCGAGGTTAAGGGTTGCTCACCAACGCAACCCCCAGATTCTTCCCACACCCGCAACCACTGCGGACCTTTACTCTCGTCACCCCTACTGCTTGAGAATTCCTGATAATTTATACGGGAGTGTTCGGGTATTCGAATTCTTAGGCGTTTGATTCGTCAGCACAATTAAACGAATTAATAGGCAGTCCTTGTCGAGATCCTTTTCCCCTTTTTTCTGTTTCTCCTGCCATTCTCTCTCTTCTGCACCATAGCACAGTTTTGCGCTTGAATCAATGCTTTGCAGACGACGTGTGGCTTAAATTCTTTGTGAAATCTAATACGTAATTTGCTTATTAGAATTGAAAGTTTCCTTGTTTTTTCCAGCATAGTGAACTTTAGATTCATTATGAGTTTGAAGATTTCCAGATTTTGGGCATTATTAATCGACGTTGAGCATCGTTAATATCTTCAGTGACAGAAATATAAGACGGTGGACTCCACGCGAAGTGAATATAGTCTAACCGGAAGTGCTACCATTGTCTAGGACCCCTTGACGACTTCCGGCTCGCAATATTTCGCAAATCGCACATGCGGATTTCGAAGCAGGGAACAGCAGGTGGTCACGCACCTGGAATAATCCACAAGAGTGTGTACAATTGTACATGTTGTGTTTCGTGAGTGGCGTGAGACAACCCCTCATGATTCGTAGCTTTATGAAATTTGCAGGTCTTTTACGACGAAAATTGTCAGTAAAATGCTCACAGCTGAAAACCAGGTGGTGAAGACCGACTTTCTTTTTTTCTCAATAGCCACGCGACCCAATTTAATCAGATTCCTATCACAAAATATAACTGCACTTCCATCCAAATGCAGCAATCTGACGTTTTTCACTTTTAGGTTCAAAACAGATAAATTTAAATTGAAAAAAGTATTTTTCCAGAGAGCATCTAGCGTCATAGGAGCGGAATTCTGTCGGAGTAAATGGAATGAGGTTAATCAAGTTTATTTGCCTTCTTCCATACAAATCAATTAAATTCGCAAACCCTCATCACTCCACAATCAAGTGAAACAGTCCCTGGAAAATTGCAATCCAACATATCATCTATCGCGAAAGCATTAAATGGTTCGTTGTATTGTTTCAGCGACACATGTGTATGCTGGTCTGCTCTAAACACAATAATTACCATTAGTGAATACTTCTGAACAAGTTTAGAGTGTAGTATGAATCAATCATTTGCTAATTTGTCCCTCTTGTTTGTAAGCATGATTAATCAGTGATATATTTACAACGCACTTTTGGAACTGATGAACGCAGTACCATAATTGAGAGATGAGTCAGTTGAAAAATACGAGCGGAAAATTTGAAAATAAGAAGATGATTCCGCATTGATAATTCATATACCCTAACAATAATTTGTTATACTAACCCCGATTTGTCATGACTAACTACTTTAGATTTCATGCTTCATCTTATATCATCTGTGATTCCTCATCCATCTATCAGGAAACGAAATACAATAAAGCAGGATGAAAAAGGAAGAATAATATAGAACTCTTCTGACAAGAAAGAACATTCTAAGTGAATTTTTCAAGTATGTGACTTCAGATACAGAAGAGCTTCTGTGACTTTCACGTATTTTATTTTATTTTAGCGCTAATTCCTGCAACAAATGGCCGAATTCGTTCGAGATTCTGGAATTAGGTTGGATAGTATTCTTTTGAAAGATTACGTACATTCTCAGGTAGCGTAAGTAGGGAAACTCAAGTAGTCTTTGATGTACTGAGATAGAAATGTGGCGGACATTCTGAACGAGAATGAGGATGAGGATGTTACGGAAAACGTGGTGAGAAGCTCGAACGTTTATTTTCCTTATCTTTGTCATCTTTTCCACTCGCTCCTTCCGTTCATCCTTCCATCTTTTTCTTTATTCGTCACATAGCACCTGGTAGAAATTCTCTCGCCGCTTCTGTGAGTTCTTTTACCCGACCTTTGCTTCTCTACGCGAAGATCACCCAAGAACTACTTCCTTTGATGCACCTAATTCGCTAAATTGTTATTCTTTGAGGAACTTCTTTCGTCGCACTCGAGGCTTTGCTAAGAAGCAGGAAAAAGAATATGCTCTAGCGCTATTTTACTTTACGTTTATCCTGAGGTACATTCTACCACAGTTATGCTGAAGGTAGCAACAGAAAACAGGAAACTTTTCATTTTCTCGGGATGCACTCGACTCGGGAAGCTAATTTCCGAAGAAAATATTATTATCACTATTATATCCGGGGAAAATAATTTTAGGAATTCGCGTATATTGAGAGTATGGTATAATACTC
>JAUESI010000036.1:7641756-7655821 GCA_032275145.1 Synergus laeviventris
GAAGAGACAATAAAATTAAGGAAAACGTTAACTTCGTGACCTGAATATACAGCACAAGATTATAAAGTTATTCTAGTAACCGACAGTGTGTATAAGTATGTCTATTAAAACTGTAATTACACTGCTTTAACTGGGTTATAGTAGACTTAAATTGCATGTTGAAAGCATACTTGGTTATCAACATATTCTAGCTAAACAAATAAAAAATTCCTTCCTCTATTTACTAATTTTCCTCTAAATACGTTTCAACACTATATATACAACAATTTTTATAAAGTCGTATTTATTTGAATGAACTGCATTCAAATTGTGGAAAGCATCTCAACTTGACGACGACGTTGAACTCGAGACGCATTGATCTTAAATTAGGATCAATTGAAGCGAAAACTTCATCCTTGACTCTGCCTAGCTTATGCTTCTTTTTATTCGTGGAGAGCGCAAAAAAAGGCAAAACTGACAAGAGTGCCGAAAAGCAAAAGGGTACACGTGAGCACATGACGTATCCCATCGGTCCTTGACGGATCACTCGAGCGTGCTGCACCCTCGAGTGGCGGTGGGTACTTTTTTAAAAAGTAAAAGAAAGAGAAACCGTCTCTCGTAGAACCCTCGCTAATGCACTCGTGTCATTCTCCCCTGAGTAAATGTTGGTGCATATTAACTCCACCGTTTAAAGCCTTAAGGTTCAACCCTGTGCTGCGATATTCACCAAGCCAGTATTCCCACTTGACCTTCTCTGTTTTCCTTAAAACTTCATTATGAAACAAATTCTCATTCTGCATACTGTAATTTCATTTTCAGGTCAATTTGTCTTTATTCATTTTAACATCATTTATGAAAGCAATTAGTGAATTACTTCTGAAAGAGTAGAAACCAGAATAAAGGTAAGAACTTAATATGTAGCCTGCTAGCATCTTTGAAATCGTCGTTTGGCGACTTTTCACGAACATTTCTTTTAACTAAAACCTTCCTCACTTCCTACTCAAGAAATGTGATGTGATTAAATTACTCCAAGCAATTGTCACGAGAATCAGAAAATTAAACCGAAGTTTGAGTCGCTTACACTTGGCACACCGTGTTTGTCGTCTATCTATCACCGCGAAATGTACGAGAAATGTAATTTCTAATTACAGGAGAACGTCAGCAAACCACGAAGCAATTCAAATTTGTCTGGAAGTTTCCAAGTGCGTAGAGTCAGCAGGATGCGCTTAGACTAGAATGTGAGGGTTGAGAAGTCGAGGTCAGGAATAAGGGTTCCTAAGAGCGAGGGAGATAAAGGGCAAGATGACGGAGGGAGAAAGAGACAGAAAGCAACAGGTTGCAAGTAGAATGCACGAGTGACAAGACGAGGCAGGAGTTGCTTGAGGCGGTCCATGAACCAGCCTCGCTTCTTATTACGACTACCCACTTGGCTGTATTACTAACGTGTCTCCGGATCTTTTCTCTAAATTTAGCTCGAGGAACACCCAACTTGAGATTAATCTGTGTACCACGCCGAGCGGAAAAACTCTCCCGACGTTTCGTAAATTTCGCATGATTCACGTAACTCTCATACGAGGTTCTATTTTAAGATCTAATTATTCACAAGACCTTAATTAAAATTCGAATTTACTGCTATCTAAATACAGAGTGATTAACAAGTCTAAAATGCTTCTATTCTAGATTATATCTCTTGTTGTAAAAACAGTTTGAAGATTGGATGAGAATGTAAAAAAGCTAAAAATTGAAAGTAAAAAAAACTAAAAACATTTAGGTACATTTAATAGAGATATTTGAGGGGAAGGTTGAATGTCGTTTAAGATAGGAAGAAGCAGTGTATAATGCAGTAAGAATAAAAGCAAAGGACAAAAAAAGAGAAGTACAAACGGAGAAATGAACCCGGTGGTAAGTTATGAATTCCGCGTAATTAGGTGGGCAAACAGCAGAGCGTTCGTGGGCGGCAGCTGGGTGTAGTCTTCCGTGTGCAAAATGGAGAATAAGTCAGAAAATAGAGGGAAAAAACGCCAAGAGAGAGACAGTGTGTAGAAGAGAAAAGGAGAGCGAGATAGAAAGATAAATGTAAAGGGAGAAAGAGGAAGAGGAAGAGAATGAAAAGAGGGTTCAAACTAACTCAGTTCATTTCCATAAATACAACTCCCGCCATACCATACGCGGGGTAGAAGCAGCCAGTCTGCCTACCAACCCCATTCCATCATTCCACTCGCGAGGGACAAATGACCACTTTCGATGCAATGCAACTAGTGAAATTTCTCTCTAAACTGCTCTAAAAATGAGAATTAAATTCCAATTTCGCGAGGCAAACATCAGCCAGTTATGCTGGTTATGCAAATCAACTTTTCACGAATATATGATTAGTGTACTCATAATAATTGACCACTTATCGGATTTTGTATCCAGGAAAGGATTCAGCGGTAATGCTAATGTGGTGATTATGAGAAACAAATTGGGTTACCTATAATGGTCTTATTATTATACAATTGGCATTGCATCGCGTTTGAAATATCCAACATATTTGAAAATTGGAGTTAAACTGTAAATTCCCACAATTTTAGCTTGATTACTTGCTTTCCGAGTCAAAGTTGATAACATTTATTTGGTAGAGATACTACATGAAAACAAAATCATGAAGAGAGCGATTTTACAAATTGGGTTAATCTCGCGTTTAATAGTTGAAATCAGAAAATTGAGAATTGAAAGTAATTAAAAGTTTGAGGAGAATTCATCAAAGATTTCGAAAGCAGGATTGCAGTGAAGCTGATGCTAGAACAAGCAATCCTGTAATAGAGTTTACAGGAGTAATTTCTGTTTTATGAGCATAGTTTATATTTGGATTATTAGATCAACTTTGTTTTCGACACTCAGTCATTTGCAAGATGAATCGCGAACTGAGCGCCATTTAGAATTCCGTTGTCGTCCTCGCCACGAATTAGCCGAGAATTTCATCCTCTCTCTCTTGCAAAACCCTTTTCGGATGAGACTGCTTTTAATTACGAATTCTCTCTCGATGACTTGCACGACGAAAACTTCAACGAGCATTTGAATTTGTAGTCGTGAAAGGGTTCCTCAATCAATTCTGCTAAGAAAGACGAATAAAATGTATTAGTGGAAATAATCAAATCTAACGATGTTGAAAACTACTACAAATCAGGATCTACCATAAATGTGTGCATGAAAAGAAAGAGGGAGTGAAAAAGCTGATTATTCCGAAACACGATGATACGAGTGGCTTTGGACCTTGACGAATTTTCAGAAAGGGTGAACATACGTACGTATGTTGGCTATTTGTAATAAGGTAGGTGGATAGGTTGGAAGGTTCGAACGTAGATATAGTCGGAGGTTCGGAGTGGGTTGGTATATATCCCAAGGGAGTGATAGTGGAGCGATGTATGGTTATTGGCCGGCCGGCGGCATCGATTCTCACGGCAAGGGAGCCACAGATCACTCGGAAACTGAAACTCCCGACCGCATCGGCGCTTCTATCCACTGGCTAAATACTTTATTAGTAAGTTACAGTTTTCCGCCAGATACACGCGAATTCACCATACTGGAATCGCAAGTCGCATCTCCCCAGTGGTGTCACATCTCCAATTACTCTACACGTCTAATGAAATTATGCTCAATTTTGCTTGGCGAAATTACATCACATCTGCCTTTGACAAGTTCACTCAAGTCAGAATCTGACTCTCAAGTTCAGTTTGACGTCCAATTTAAGCCACGAAAATTCTGGTTAGAGAAATTCAATTTTAATTGGAATTGAATACGTTCAATAAAATATTTTTTTGATCAAACAAATTGATTCAAGTACACTCAACTCCCGATATACCGGCGGAACTTCTAGGAACCCAGTAAATCGAGGTTGGTTATATCAGGAGTTGAGTGTAAAATCTTGTATAAAACTAAGTTGTTTCAAAGAGATTGTATAGTGTTAAAAAGCCACAAGATTTATTTACATAGACAACTTTTCTCCGTTCTGCCCTAAAACTTTCCCGGTAAATAGAATCAATTGGGTACAATTTCTTTCTTATTTGAAAATATGGCCACAGATCCTTGAAAATGATCTGAGCATATCAATATTTTATTTCTCGATTTTCCGGAATCGGTTTTCTACAGTGAAAATTTCAAGTTACGATGGAGACAGGTATGTATGGGAGCATAACTTGGTTTGACAGCTCTATCGGTAAAATTGGACAAGTCTCTTCGATCTCCAGGGATTGAGTCTCCCGAAGCAATTTAGTTGATCAGCGATCGACGGGATCCAGTGGAATAGGTATCGCTCTTTGGCGCCAAGAACTCGGCGAAATATATCGAGGCAACATTTTTGTACGGTCTCAAAATGAATCCTATGACGGTACTTGGGTTCTTGAGGTGGTGAACTTCCGGGAGGGTAACATTTATGGACTTTTGATCTATCTATATATAGCAATTGTGGGTTTGCATTGGGTTTACACGGGTGGACGTTACGTGCACTCCAGTCTTGGCGCACTTTGTTCGGCTGATTGGGGTAAACCCTGGGGAGTCGTTCTTTTCGTCTTGTTCCTTTTTTAGTTTTCTTCAACGGCTCTACCTCGAGCAGACGGCTACAGCAGTCAGGCTCTCGGCCGTATCCACATCTATGGAAGAATGTCTGACGCCTCAAGTGGAAGATGAAACGGAAAGGGCGCCTCTGAGTAACATCAATGGGCAGCTATTGTCGTACCGAGGAAATTCAATTCCAACTGGACGAGAAAAATTGTAATCTTTTGCTCCGAGTCTTCTTGATTGTCGCTTACAATCTGAGAAACGGAGAACTTCAAACGAGGCGCTGTTGTGCGATACAAAGTCAGAATTATCAAACTGCATCATTTCCTCTTGTGTTAGATCCTTCAAGTGAGAGTCACCTTTCACAAGAGGGAGTTAATTGTAGATTTTTTGAACGATTTAAAACTCTTTCTCCAATTTTAAGGTGTTTGAAAAGGTTTCTAAGAATTTTAGAGATTTTGACGAATTTTAAATGAATAAAGTTTGTGAGAAACAAATGTCACAAGAGAGAGTTAATTGGAGATATATTGGATGTTTTACATCTTTTTCTTCAATTTCGATTTTCCAATTCAATAGGTTTGCAAGTTTAAGTTTAGGGAAGTTTGCAGAGGGTCTTGGGTCATGCTAGGTAACTTTCACTTTCACGTAAATCGCGTTAAGGAGTAAGCATACCCTGGGGTCGCCATATACTTTAGTTCTAGCCTAGAGTAATGCACCAAGTTCTAGAGTCGTTCGCAGCTCTTAGGACCGTTAATTCTCGGCAGTCTACGACCGATACTCGGTAATCGATTTCCTTCGATATACCCTGTTTTAGCAGCAGTATGAACTCTAGTCAAACTGCTAAGAGTCCGTGGTTCATGTGACAAGGTAAGCCTATCCAGCCTCTTAATTAAATCAATAACTTGAAGGGTTCGATCAAACAGCCAACTAGGTATGGCGCCGATCGGTAAACATTCAGTACTTCCTTCGCCAATTATCACGTCGCGACAGATCGCTTCAGGGTCCTTTGATCCACCCTGACGAAACCACGATGTCTGATCCTGCGAATTAACCGAAACCGCACGATACCACACATCGCTGGGTACTACTCACAGCGTAGACTAATTTCCACTTTATTCGATTCTCGAAAAAAGTTTTTCTTTAAATATCTTACTAGTTCATAGTAGAAGAAGCTAATTCAATTCACTCCTACGAGATATCGTTAATATTTCAATTTTAATTGAACATTACGATTAATAAAGAAGGTTATTCAAAGTACTACTCAACGAATATTCAAATAATCTAGGTTCCAATATTCCAATTCAGGTGAAACTTATTTTCTATACAAGTTATAGCTTGAGTCTTGAATATAGATTTTAAATAGTAATTTACATCAATTGAACAACATCAAGTAGAATTTAATCTCCGTAATCAAGCCCCTGGGATGGCTCCGTCGCAACGTCCATCATTATCCAAGAGTCTACAGAGTGGAAAAACAGTCCCGAAGGTACATTGGAATGAAGTTACGGATAATTCGCTTCGTATTTTTGTAGGCTGATTACGAATATCATGGTGTAAATTGGCGCAAATGACATTTTCGTAATCAGTGAGCAAAAATAAGTAAGTATACGTAGCCTCAAAGAAATCGGAGGTAAGGCCGGGTTTTCGGAAGTATATTTAAAGGAAACCTGGATTCAAAAAGGTGGAGGTGATATAAAAGCGAGCGAAGGAAATTCGTATTGGCTGTAAGAAGCGATGCGGGATTACGAAAGGATTTATTTGAAATTTTCTACTCCTGCCGTAATCGTTGCTACTCCCATTCCTGCATCTCGATAGCTCGTGTACAAATAACGGAAATAACAGCACATCCGATTCGCCAAAAAAAGAAGAAAAGAAAAAACAAAAATGTACGTAGCGTACTTATCGGAGAGTCTTTTCCAGTAGATAAAAGCACTTTTTCCTTTAGAAACGCGTATTTCGTGATTCCAACATTATACAAAAGATTGATTTGATATGAATATTTTAAATTAATAAAGGAAAAAAACTTTTTACCAAGAAATACAGAGCGTTTCTTAGTTTCGCTTTAAACTAAGTTTCTTTAAGGAACATTAAAATAGGTCTTTTTAATAAAGACTTCACTCGAATGAAGAGACGGAGGATGAAAGTGACATCATTATTTTTTTAAGGATTGGACGTTTTATTTTTTATCTCGAAAAACCGAATCTGTCGATACGATCATTGTCAAGAAGTATCTTCGTTATTGTAACATTGGTAGGCGTACCGCAATTAGTTTCATTTCTCATTGAAGCATCCGACGACATCAAGCATTTTTATTTATTTTTTTTCACAACGTCAAGTCGAATCGGAAATCGGAGAGCATGAGAAAAATTGGAAACCAGATTTTTCGACCTCGCACCAAGGGAAATTCTTGCCTCATGCTTCTAATAGTGTTTTCTTTATTCAAATTCCTTGGAGAAAATCTTATGTGGATATAATATTTACTTTATCCTTCCCACTCTATAAAATTTACATTCGAACTATTCTTATAACGTATAAAATATAAAATATAAAATAACTTTAAAATCTCTTAAAGAATTTGCAGTTAGAATAACTAGACATTTTTTGAACCAGAAGAATATCTAGTGGCTTTAACCCGAATTTTTTTTGAGAGTACGAAAGAATAATCCATCCACATTTAATTGATGACCTTTTAGTTTCTCTTTATCCGACTCAGCTCTTTAGTGCGCACTTATCAATCTCTCTTTTAATTTCAACATCAAATTCATTGAAACTGGGAAATAAAAAAAGAGAAAGGAGAGAAAAGCGATGGATAATAGGTCGGGCAATCCTCTAAAGTGTGAGGATAGGCCATTAAATTGAGAGTCGTAAAACGTGCGTGGCATGGGTTTGATGTTTCATCGCGGAATGCGCGAAGCCGACAAAGGTCGTCGGTTCGACGTCGTCGGACGTCGCGTCGCGTCGTGGCGCTCAGCTGATGTGCGAGCCGTCGCGGTCGGTTAGGAGGTGGTGTGTTTTACCGCAGCGGTCTGAAGAGTCGAAGAAGTTCGGGTTAACAAAAGGGGATGAGGCAGTTGAGAGGGTGGCGTTGGGTGGTTTTGGGGTGGCAGTAAGCTAACGGTTAGGAGAACAAGGGGAAGAGGGTGGCGGGCAATAGTCGGAGTGGCGCCGCGACTCCCGTGACGTCTGTCGGCGCGTCGGCCAATCAATAGCATCCCCATGGCAACCACAGATAACATCGGACACACACCGTACAGCAGCAGACCGTTTCGTTCGACTCGTACATTTTCCTACTTCCCTTTTCTCAAAGTCGATGCCCAGAAAGACACGAGGACACGAGGACTCGTTGAGACCTAAGGCGTCGAGACGAGATGTTAGTAGAGGGAAAAAGTCAGCCAAGGGAAAATTGCAAATAACTTTAGGAGAGCTGACGCGCTCGTTCAAAATGGAAAACGTGATCGGCATGCCTAACTCTTTCTCTACTCGTAACTCATTTACGCCACAGGGACTAAGTTGTCAAAAGTTTCCACGAGTTTTCACTCTCTTTTGGTGCAGAGCGTCGCGTCTCGTCAATATAATATTATAAAATAACCTGATCGTCATTCGCCTACTCTAGTGTCTATTAAGTTTAATCAACAGAAGTATTACCTCAAAGAGACAAGACACTCGCTTCGCATGTAAAGTATATGTAGATCAGCTAGCTAGAGAAAAAGTAGTTTAAGAGTCTATTTTTTCAATTTGACTGATTGTATTATGATGTTCCACTGCACAGCTGCTACAATAAGTTCCACCTGGTGTTGGAACAGTTATGCGTTTCACTAATAAACCCAAACCAAGTTGTGGGTTTAGAGACCAGAACTCAGTTTATCATATTTGCGAAAAATGGCAGCAATTATCTTTAATTTAAAGAAGGGTTTTATGCTTTCATCAAAAGTTAGTCTTCAGCTCATGGATGAATTTGGCTGCTGAAGAGAAAGTTGACTTTAGATCAGAAGAGACAGCGAACGGAAATGGTTGTAGAAGATGTTGTCTATCAACATCTAACTTCATCAACAATGCTATTATCAAGAACTCCTATTTAATTAATTTGTGCTGCACAACAGCTTGCGGGTAATTTAACCAATAGCAAACTACTAGGAGATAGCTCTAGGGTTGTACAAGCCAACTCACTCAATTTCGCTGCCCGGTGAACTTAAATCCCTATCGGATCTTCGGTCCTATTCAGGAGTAGTAATCTAATTTCTACTGCGATTGACTTCCCCGTCAAGTGTCGCTAGCCATTAGAGTATATGCTATATAGGCTGTAGCTCTAAAAGAGATGGTCAATAATGAACCGGAAGGAACTTACCATATATTCAAATTGATTTAACGGGCAACTGATATCACAATTGCCCATTCCGGATTTACAAACAAACGTATAAATTTTATGATTTATAGCGGTAACCATGTGCTTCAGTGATTACAATATAATCAGTTTCAAAATATCTTGTGAATTAGGCTGTATCTAAAATAAAAGCTTTTTAGTTCGGTTCCACTTAGTTTGGTCAATTACTTTATTAATGATGATTGATGCTTTGTTCTACACGCATATAAAAACACAATTGCAACAGTATTCACTGGATGGTTCATGACGGCAGGGGAAACGCATCTGAAGGCATTAGAGCTTTGCATTTATGTATCTTCAGTGGTTATGAACCTAGAAGTACCAACCTATACAATTAAACCAATAGAACACGCAACCAAGCAGTGGATTTCTAACTTTGATAGTAGTCCAATCTCTTTAAGATAATTGATAAAGTTGGGCAAAAATAGTACGAAGTTGCTTGTTGGGGGTGGAAATTGAGGTGATTTACTTCACTTATGGATATATGTCAAGTAATTAAGAACTTTTTTATTAAGCAATGAAATTGGAGTAGATTATAGAGCTTATCTAATATCTATATAAATTAGCTTATCTGCAGCCGCGAGAATGCTAATCCAATTTAGATTTACCAGAGAAATTGTAGTTTGGAAATGCAATTTCTGGTAGTATCAAGGACCATAGGACAAAAACGTAAGACAAGAGTTAGCCACTGTCTTAATTTTTGCCATGCTACGTACGATTGTCAATCAGCCCAGGAATAATCTGCAGCATATATCAACAAAAAATACTAATTTCGAGGCGTTGCTCAGCTAGTCCTGACACCTATTTTCAATTTCCATCGACTGCTGCCTAGAGGTAGTAATGGCGTACCGGGTGTTGGGCAGCTAGTATTCAGTTCGCTGCTTCTCTCATCTCTCGGGTTATAACCCGTAACATACGATTTGCTGATTTCGTGCAGCTGCAGAAATCCTCGTTTAACTCGATTCTCTCTGTGCGCCTGTTTCATCCATTGGTGCATTGGTGACTCGAATCGATACGTACCTATCTACCTACAGAATTAGCTAGCAAGCTTGAACTAGAGTGAAAAGAAGAGATTGGTCGTATAATAATCGGAAACTGATTTTCGCAAAACCTATCGGCGACACTTTCGCAAAGACATCAAGGGCGAAGGTGATGTTTGAAATACGTGATTTAAGGAGATGTTTTCGCATTGTCCGCCCACGGTGGAACTAATAATTCGGTTTTACGAGCGGGGGCGCTCGACTGTACAGCTCAACAAGGTAGGGAGAGGCGGAAAGCGTCGCGGCGCCACTCGGGCTGCAGCCCCATTCTCATGGCGCGTCGGCCGACCGTCGGCCGTCAGCTGGTCGAAACTCTGGACGCCGGCCAACCGGGTTAACATCCCCTTCCGCCCCTCACCCCTTTTCACTACTTTGCTCATCAACTCCACCCTTTTTTCTGCACGCGCTCTCTCTACTCGTTCCATATCTTTTTCGATGAACAACCCTTCCATATCCAGTACTTTTCGTCCTCTCTCTTTCACTTCCTCATCCGTCCACGACCCTCGTTCATCGCTTGTCATAACATCAATTTCAAAGTCGGTCGAGACATAAATAAGCCACGAACTTGCTTGTCAATTCCGCTTCAGTGTGACTGATTTACTCCTAAACTGTTGCATCCAAAGATAATTTTCTCTATCGTAATTCTTAGCGTCTAAAAGCAAAAATTTCAGTAATATTTAAGGAAATTCATAATTAGTCAGAAGACTTGAAACCTCCCATCTTAGTTCGACTGTGCGGATGACGTTAATTAATTGCATAATCTCTGGATGTTGTATTATCAACTTCATCTTTCATGTACACCACACTAAAGTCGACCTACTTTTTAATTTACATTAAAACTCTTCCCGAAACTATTAATTTTAAATGCAAAAGTGGACGGATGGCTCGTTGCCAGAGTCGCCTAATTCCCAAAGTAAACAAAACGAACTTAATCACCCAAATGTATCGCGGAAACTTTGAACTTTATTACGACAGAGTTGGAAAGCTGTAATTCACCAATATAGGCGAGATTCAAGAAATAAATCCTGTCGCCAGGGTGTACAAGTAAATTTAAATTCCAGATAAACATTTCAAAACGAATAAACTGCAGACTATGCGGCACTAGCAGTGAATCTTCCAAAAATGAAATTTCCGAGCTCAAAAAAGAATTCGCAGAAGCATAGCAGTAAGAAAGCAAATATGTTCTAACCAGGGATGAGTACCTATTCTTTATATAATAATATATATAGGTTGCGTTGTTTGAGGGATTCTCGTCAATATGGCTCATCCGCCATATAAGAAATACTTGGGTACGACCCTGCATTATTCGTGGTCATGGCATTCGCACTGAGCGTGGCGTCGTGAAATTCCAAGGCGTTTGATTGAAAATTTCTTCGCAGCGAGGAATGGTATGCAAGAAAGGGATCCCATGAAACTCCCACAGCTTTAGAGTCGAATTTGCTCGGGCGACAATTCGCCTTTATATTTTCAAGACGTCTTTACGTCTTCACAAACGATTCTAAAGAGAAAACCTTCACTGAGAAGAATAGATGTTTATATGTAACATCTATAGGTATTAAGAGTTAACATATGGGGTTTTCGGAAAGTAGGACTTGCTTAACTCATACTTAGATGCTATGGGTTATGATCTAAGTTTTAAACATCCAACATTAACCACCTTTTTTCTCAGTTTTATATTCAATAAATTCTCATTTCTGAATGTCCATGTGTTGTTCTGAATCTCAATTTCTTGATATCTCCAAATAATCTTGTTTATCATTATTGATCATCCGTTTATTTGAGAATTCTAAAATCTCCATCAAATTTAACCTATTGACACGCAAAAAAGCTTCCTTCAATATAGGCCTTATAAGCATACAAAGAAACCTATTTCTGGCACCCTCCTGTTTTCCCTATTCTGGTTCTTTTTTCCTTCCACGTTTGACTTGTCAACGTTGGTGATATACTGGAAGAGCAATGAAAAAAGGGGATATAAAAATGCGTGAGGCGTGTGTTTCGTATTAAGGATCAACTGCCATAAGAACCATATTCCTGGTCATTGTTTATCTGAAAATTATTTCTATGGCCTCAGTTCGGCGTTATTTATCGATCTTAACTCAGGCTTCTTATTCCAGGATACGTATCTTTTCTCTGATAAGGAAAAATATTCGAAAATGTTGTGTTAGCTTATTGCTTGGGTAATGAGCAGTCTATTATTCGCACGGTAACCACTCCCTTTTCTCCGTACCACAGCCAATTTCAACCAAAAGTTTCTTCTGAGTACCA
Source organism: Synergus laeviventris (assembly GCA_032275145.1). Taxonomy (NCBI): domain Eukaryota; kingdom Metazoa; phylum Arthropoda; class Insecta; order Hymenoptera; family Cynipidae; genus Synergus; species Synergus laeviventris. Next base: position 7,653,958 of record JAUESI010000036.1, read on the forward strand.
ATGCAGTTGGTACCGTACCAGTCGCGTGTTACTTCTAGCACGGTATTTACCTTCTTTATCCCCTCGACCCTCCACCGTTTATTAGCTACAGTTCGATCGCTTTGGTATTGTGACTTTCACGACAATACATATGTAATCCAGACCTTTGTCTAAACAAGTGTTAGTTACTAAGTCTAGAGACATATTTCATCGACCCGCGCCCTCGTTGTGAACTGTTGACTCACGTAATCGTTATCAAAATACTAAGAATTCTTCTCAGTTGCCATTTGCTGATCGCTACACGATAATTCTCAAGAAACACATTCCCAGATAAAAACAATCACTCAAAAAAATGAAAAATTTAAACTGATTAATGACATTTTCCGGTATGATGAAACTAAAAATAGAATTATTTTGGTTTAAAAGAGAATAAGGGGAAGTGTGGAGAGGAGAAGGGGAAGGCTAGTAGTCATCCCTATCTGCAATCATGATCGATACAACAGCCAGCGCACGAGACCCTCGACGATATTTAAATGTCAGGAACACTACACCCGTTCACCACCTTCGGGAGAGGGTTGGGTAGCCTAACATTTATACCGAACGTGCGCTTTCTCACCGCTCGGCGCTCAAGCGAAGCAACCCTTATCGTTGTGTGGCTAGTATGAAGTATCCTTTGGCACGTACACTTAGTCCCACACATATCAGCGACGTTATTAAACTTAAGGGCTTTTCGCTTTCTACGCGGAGAATAAACACGTAATTCCTAGCTCGGCTGGTCTCTTGGTCGCTAGGGATTCTCAAAGAACTTCCGCGCCTATGAATTTACCCTTGGTACACTCACTTGGATAGATTGCACGAGTTATTAAACCTCGAAAATAGAGGAGGAGAGACAATTAGATTTGTAGTGAGGAAATGGAAAGAAGATTGTTTGTTCTTTGAAAAATTGATGATGGATAGAGATAAGTTTAACCACCTCTAATTACATTTTTTTACAAATCATATAACGATACGAGATGTCAAATATTTTCAGAAATTTTGGGAGGAAAGTGTTACGTAATTTATGCGTGGCTCCTTATTGACTATTGGAAGATACTTTATTTAAGAACTTGTGATATTTGAAAGAATACGACGCTGACAAAATGACATCTTATAAAGTCGAATACCTTTAAAATGTTACAAGCTTCGAGACCGAATCTACTGGAACCGAGAAATAAAAATATGCGACACATAAAAATTCAACAACCTAGACTTTTATGCGCTTCAATTGAATAGCTTTCTCGGTTAAAGCAACCAATTTGCACCTTGTATGTAGAGCTGAATGTAGAACATTGTATATGTGCATTTTCTCCACAACAAATTCATACTGGCGAGCTTTTCCAAAGCTGTTGGAAGACTAACTAACCGAAGCGTTTCATGAAGGGAATTCTGTTTCGCTGCGTGCATGTATATTTGTGTGATCTGATATTCTAAGAGACATTAACGCCAGTGGTGGAGTGCTGGGAACGCGAGTGCTTGAAACTTTATTACTAACTTTCCTGCCCTGTGATTTAACGATGTCGAATTAAGCTTGAGGGAAGTGAATTCAACCTACGTGATTTGACCCTCTTGTCAGATTATTATCACACACACTCTTTACAGAAAAAATTACACGATACATTTCCAAGAAAAATTGTTTTAGCCAATTTAATTTTAAAAAATGTGCAATTTTCAGTCTGTAGCTAAAGGATCTCTGTTTTGTTCCTCGTAAAAATTTCAACGGTATAAAAAGATTTGTACATAAGGGAATGAAAAGTTTATGGAAAGTGTAATTTAGTTAAGGCACCATTCGCAATAGGTACAGGAACCGGGAAAAATCAAGTAAGGGTCGAGAGGCGACGAGGTCGAG
>JAUESI010000036.1:7655921-7676816 GCA_032275145.1 Synergus laeviventris
GGTCGAGAGGCGACGAGGTCGAGCGAGTGGGCTTGTTTTTACTCGACCCGCTTTTTTGTTTTAAAATGATTTATAGTCTACCAGTTTTTAGCTGTTTCCCCTTTGGAATGACAGGAGAGCTAATTAACTCCGCCATTGTTGGCTCTCATTCGCAGTTGCCGCGAAACTATTATTACTCACGCTATGCTACTTTACAAACTTCATGGTCGCTGTCTCGGGATGCGACAGGGTGAAAACTCAAAGCACCCCGTATTTTCATTGTTTGAAATTCTCAAATCAGGAAGAATACACTTTCATTAGGCACAAGATTGTCAACCTTAAACCTCACGGAGAAAAATGGAATGTGCCGTTTAAAAATGAAATTAAAGTCACTGGCGCAACTACTGAGCTCGATTGCATAGTAAACATTTTTTGAGGAACTACGAAACAATTGTTAATGTACACTCAACAAATGGTTCTTTATGTAATCCCTTAAAATATGTTTAAAATCCCTCGAAATTCATCAAGCTTGAATTAAAATTCAACATTTCAGATTAAAAATTAATGTCCATAAAGCGAAATTCATTAAACTGGTTTCAGCATACAGCACATTAGCTTTGATGTAGAGATTGGATTACATTTCTTTTAATAAAACAGATGATGTTATTACAAGGTAATATTGTAGAATCTAATCCTTTGATCTGGATTCCCGATTATAATAACGTTTTACATTTACTTTATGGAATACTAGTTTATCTCGATTATTTTTCCCGATTGTGGAGTTTGATATTTCATGGTTAAACGTCACAAAAGGAGCACTGGGATAAAAAGTATATCCCTAGTACGTGCATGTCAAGTGCCCTTCATTTATCCTGAATATTAAAAGTATTACCTCTGTATCGACATTTCTGCTTTAAATATCACCGAATACATTTTTAACTCTCACGTGAATCAAGTTGAAACGACCGAGTGCAGATGATTGAGATCTTACCTGAAACAGAAAGAGAATAGAAAAAATTAGATCTATAGCTGTTATAATTTATCAAACTTGACTTAATACTTATCAAAAAAAAAGAAATGTTTAATGTTTATATTCTGCTAAGTATATATATATATATATATATATATTTTGTAGGCCCTATGTTTACCCTCTGTAAGAAAATACACTATTATATTATAGTATACATTTCTTAATTAAAGATAAACTTAATTAATAGATGGTACGGTGTATTAATTAGCGATAAATATAAGGAATGTGTGTCGTTGAATAATGTTTGTCGATCAACTCTACTTGATAGGAGGTTATTTAGAACAATTTCAATTAAGGAAGACCACAGTCAAGTCACAATTAACGTAGACCCGACACCCCGAGAGAGAGGTTACATAAGCTACATTTATAGGTGCACGAGGGAGAAAATCCGGTTGGTAACGGGGGGCAAACTCGCGACGCCTAATAATAAATTAGTAATACAAGATGGGTTTACTAAGGGGCGGTTAGCTGCTGTCATCCTTTTTAGTCCCTCCTATTTTGCGGGTTTTGAAATTGGAGAACCCTCCCTCGCCTAAGTCTCATTTTGCATTACGTCGGGCACGCGAGGCGTCGCAAGGTGCCGTCACCTCGTTATGCTAATTATTTAAAATCCGCTTCTCTTGTGACTATAATCTCTCCTTGCTTCTTTCGCGACCCTTTTTTATAGCGCTTGCCTCGACATCCGGAACATTATTCGCTAGAAAAAAAAGTTAAAACCCTTGCACAGGTAGATGGAAAATCGTGTGCGCAGGTACATAGATAAGCATAATGTGCCGACAAACGATCTTACCAAGTGCCTCTTTTTTTTAAAGAAGTTCAGTCTACTTGAGAAAATGAAACGCCATTGACTTTCATACTTTTGAAAAGAAGATGGAGATCGGTGTTTAAAGGAAGTAAGGCACAAAGGAAACGTTCTTAGGTAGAATACCTATCGTTTAAGCTTAACGTGTTATGGGATAGAACATCATTACTTCTTTTGTTTCTACATCACAAAAAAGTAATGTCAGAGAGTAATAGTTCTTCTTCTTTCCAGGTAAAACTCTTTTTTCCTCTATCAATTGAAACTCCCCTACATTTAGTACAACCAACATCCCTTCCCTATAAAACTAAAACGCCTCTTCCCCCTTCTAAAAAAAACTTCGCCTCCTCATTCAGACTGAATCTTAAATCTTATATGTATGTATTCTTTTATCAAATTTCATTGAGATGCAGAATGCACCTGAAGGAAATTTTGGTAATAAAGCTGGGCTGGGTAAAGGCAGGAAATTTAAGTTTTATTCAGAAAATTACGCTCAGTTGGTCTTCAAGCGTCTAGAAGCGATCGCGAGTGAAGAATCATTTCGCAATCTTGTTTAATTAAAATCTGATTCAAAGTTTCCCAGCGCCGGCACTCGAATAGCGCCTTCTTTAAGTGGCAGGTGTGGTTAATGCATCAGCAAAAGAGTTTAACCACCACTTCTGCCCCATCAACCCCAACCGCGAACTCTTTCTCTTTTTCGCACTTCTTTCCTTTCCCTTCTCTTCTGTCCTATCCCATCCCAACCCCCGCACTCACTCAACTCTCACTCATCCAACACAAATGTTCTTGTCACTCCCACTCCCACTCCCACAATCTCTCTCATCCATTTTTTTCAATTCTAAGTATCTTTTTTGATACCAAAAGCGAGATGCCCTGCCAATGTCGATTTCCTCTATTTGATAAGGGTTATAATCAATAATGCAATGAAAGTCAGAAAAATGGATGTAAGAGTAGAACTAGTGAAAAGTTTTAATAGCATTATATCTTGGCTATTGAAGAAATTAATCTTATCTTAGCTAAATACGCTGAACTCACTGCATGAGTTTGATTAAATCATTGTGAATTTGAAATATGTCAAACTCAAAATGCAATGCAATTTGAAATATTTTTAATTAAAAATGATTTAATCAAGACTGTGCAGTAAATTCATCGCAGCCAATAATTATATTCTAATATTGGCTTTGTTTAATTCTAAATACATAAATCAAAGGGATTGCAAATATTGAGAGATTGTGAATATTTGATGAAATTGTTGAAACTGAAATATTTACAATAGCATTGGAACTTCTATTTTTGATAGAAATTCAAAATATCACAAGTTATTGTGAAAATGTAGAAGTAGACCGAAAGTTATCGTTAAAGGCGAGTCCACACGGGCATTAAAGCAATAATCATATAAACCAACGTATCTCAACATGGTCACCGGATGGCCCTTTAGGGATAGCAATGACTGTAGTTTGTTAGCAGAAACTGCTGTCAGTGGCACTTCGACAACTCGAGAACAAAAAGGGACCCTTCATCCTTAGCATGTTGGTGAGGACATCAGTGGAGAGTCGTTCTTAAACCATGTCACGTGGCTATCATTCTTCAGCATTTCTTACAATGAGTTTCATTAGAATCTGCGGTTTGTATAAAAAATGACTCGCCTTTGCAAATTCTTCTCGTAATCGACGTACGTGCCGTGTCAGAATAAACCTAAATTACCACCCTTCTACTTTGACTAAGTCACATGGGCTTTGAAGAATTTTTACTTTATGCATCTCCTATAAAAGAGTCAAATATGCTTATATGTACTATAAATTATAGTGTTAAGTATTAGAAGTTTTTGGTTGACCATCTTCTCATTATTTTAATCAGTTTTTATGAGAAATGTAACAAGAAATTGATTTTAAGAGATTGAAAGATACCTTAAAGGATGTTACGTTACTTGTAAATCCGGATTAATAATTTCCTTCTGTTTTTTCAGGCGTTGTGGACATAATCACTACTCTGAATTTTCATCAGGTATGCAATGAATCGCAACTACAGTCTTTATGGGACACGCGAACAGTATAATTTGCTTCATATACTTTTACGACTTGGTACAGAGTAGTCTTTGTTGAAAGAAGAATGTACTCGGTGTGTCTCTTTAAAATTTGTATTCTCTCCTTTCCAAACAATCATCAGGCAATAATTGGGGTAGTTAAAAGTGCATCAGTTCGTAGCTCACTAGCCAATTGGCTATTATTTCATCAACAGAATTTCAGGCTGCTTGTGGTAAGCTTTTCACAGCACCTTTCAAAAAAATAAACGTCCAGTTGGGCAAAAATCTATTTTTAAACAGCATTACGAGCAGTAAAAATCTTTGATTCTTATGCATGAAATTTTATGGAATCCTTCCACAATACAGTCGTAAAATGAGGTTATAAGTCGTAAGAGACTACCCTTTTTATTAGACGCATGAGAGTGAAAAGAAACGTTCTCTTACGACTTCCTGCAATAACTTATCCCTCACAAAATCACAACTACTGTAACTTCGAGTTGAACAAAAAGTTGAAAAAAAGATTTGAAATGAGAGGATCTGCGTTCAGCTAGCACCCCCACAACGTAATATCAATATTTTTTTTATGTCTGAATTTCGGGTTAATTATTGGCTAAGTTTGGGCGGTAATGAACATTTTTCGGCTCTTTTATTTTTCACAAAAAAAAACAAAATTTTGGATGGAGGTGCTGGCAGCTAATAAAAATTTTTAAATCCAATTTAAAATAAAATCGCTCCAAATTTCTCAAAGTACCGATACATCTCTGGAAACCTCTTTAAATTTCGTCAAGTACATTAAATTCTCTAAAATTCCTGAAAGTTATATAAGTAGACCTCGTAGAAACTCTCGAACTTCTGTAAGAGTCATTAAAATTATTTAATTTTTTTAAAAATATTATTTTATCCATTAAAATTATTTAAATTTCGTAATTTTGTCGTATCTATCCAATGTAGTTTTGTAAAATTCCTTAAAATACTTATAAATCGATTTTTGACCAGTTTCGGAACACAAATATTCTGAAGAAAAAACAAATGTAGAAGTTTTGTCAAAAATTCGTTTATTTTATCTAAAAATTATTTTTCAAAATTGAGGGGTATTTGTAAGTGATAGGAGTTGATTTTGGGAAAATAATTTTTAAGTATTTTTGAAGAGCCCGAAAATAGCGCGAAAATCAGGTATGATTGGATTTAAAAACTTTTATGTTTTTATATACTAGAGGTGCTAGCTGCTCGAACCGTCAACACTTCCACCAAATTTTTCGTTTTTTTGAGAAAAATAAAAAAGCCGAATAATGTTCATTACCGCCCAAAATTAGCCCGAAATTCAGGCATAAAAAAAATATTGATATTCCGTTGTAAAGGTGCTAGCTGAACGCAGCAAGAGCAATATGCAATATAATTGGCGAAAAGTTATAGTTATATCCATGCTATAATTCGCACTTATGGATAAAAAGGAAGTTATTTTAATGCATTCAAAGAGATTGTAAAATTTATGCATATGAATCAATATTTTAATAGCTTTTTTAGTTTAACATGTAATCAATACAAGAATTCATTCATTTGATCGTTAAGAACTTCAGTCACATGGATTATTATAAATAAAGGTTAGAAATAGAGTTTTAGATCATTTTAGAATGCAGGAAACATCTGTATTACATTTCCAATTTTCCACGTGATCTCCCTTAACCCCTGAAACTAGATTCATGGACACGTATAGAGGTAGAGAACAATATGCAGCATCTTGTCGTTCCGATCGTCTTAATTATCTCGCGGCTCATAAGGAATTCCCTTCACTCAGCCTACATCTTCGATCCCTCGCACGTAATTCCGGCGAAGCAACTATTCGCAGTATAGTTTAGTCCCCTTGGGATCTTGGAGAACTGCCCCGGCTAGATATTCGAGTACGTGATCGATTATTCCGATCAAATTCCTGATTTTTTTTCCTCGTTTCTTGAATTTTCGTCCACGAAACTGAATCCTGTTTCCTTTTCCGGTCAAGTAATCAGAGTAGATGTAAGCAGAAGACTTTTCTGTCGTCTTTCCTGGATGGATTTAACGTCTAACCACTGGGCAAATTGACATTCGAGCGTTGATCAAGAAAGAAAAGAAAAAGAGGAAAATGCTTTTCTTCTATAGCATTCCTGATGATCCCTATAATAACCAGCCATGAATCTTTCATCCGTTGATCATTCTATCTTTTCAAAATTTGCGATAAGAGTTGGTTCAGCAAACGATCTTGTTGGTTCATGTAAAATTCTTAAACTCTTTTGAACTCCTTTGAAATATTTTTAAATCTTTTAAAGTGTTTTTAAATTTCTAAATACCTTAAATTATTTAAGCCTATTAAGACATTTTTCACTTTACAATAGGATTTCTAATGAAAAGAAAGACATAGCATTTTCTACACGGAGTATTTGAATCTTCCAAAAGGTGTTAATTAACCTATATTTTTAATTCTTGAATTACTGACCGAAGAAGCAATTTTTTTCGATCAGAGGCCGATTGAAGAGTCAATGTGAGAATATACTCGAAAAGGAAATCGGCGAAAAACCCGAAGCCAATACTTGGCAAGGTTATGTTCCTTTAAATTCGATTCGAATTCGTTGGGTGGTCTTCAAGATTTGGAGGGTCCGGGTATACCACTACGAATGATGGTCTTTTTGGAGTTCGACCCAGGACACCAAGACTCATCGTTCATTCATGGGGCATTTACCCGGTATCCCGTAAAGCCATCTCTCCCTCCATTTCTCCATAGCCATCGCTTCTTACATCATTCTCTTGTCCTACGAAATGAATCGGGATCAGACAGATATAGACTCTCCTTTGGGATCCATTCCTGCGAAGCCAGCAAATCCTCGTATTTGGAGGAAATATAATTATTAGAGGAGGAAGAGAGTGATAATAATATTAAGTGATTGAGAAATTGTCGGTGAATTTTTCATTTAATTATCATCTTCTAAATATTGGCGATTCTTCAAAATTAAATTAAAAAGTTAATTAGGAATTGTGTAGTTTGAGAAACTGAATTACTAAAATAGTAAGTAGGTATCATAATCTTTAGAGGCCATCCATAAACTACCAAATACTTTTCTCTCCTACGTTTTGCCTATACGTTTTCCACTATACCATGTAACATCCTATCCCAGACAAGCTGATGACCCTTATAAGCCAAAAATTTAAAACAATCAATATTTATGTCAAGGATAAAATTAGAAAGATTAACTCTCAAAGCAAACTTGGAAGGTACTCAATGCTAATGAGAAGCTTCATTAAGTCCCCAGCAGCAAAGAGATTCTCGATCGTATCACTCATGTAAGTGAACACTCGAGCTGTAATTACATACTGTAATTTACAGCTCTTATCGACTTAGGAATTGCAGCTCTTGGGGTAAGAAAAATTTATTTAATAAATTACCGCGTTCGTGAGGGAATGTAGATTCCATAATCTGTACTCTTGTTGAAAACAGACTAATTACTTGTCTGATGGAAATGTATTATCAGCTTGTCATCTTCCAGGACGTGTCGGTGGCAGGTGACGAGAGGTTAAAGGGAAGTTAAAGACAGATAATTACTATTGGAAAATGAATGCATACTGATTATTAAAATCAAGCTTGTAAGCAATTAAATCAGGTTTTTCAACATAACAATAAAAATTGAGAAATGGCAAAATGTACTCTAAATTTGATATAAGTCTGATTCCTGCTTTTGATATGACAGTTCTACTTTTTTTTTCAACTTATGCCAACTGAAGTCTACTTTAACAAGGTAATGGCTTAATTACACGATTCGATGAACTTTCAAAGACATAAAACGTTTATTTGTCAAAGTCGCTCTAAAAGGCCGCATCTCTTCGTCTTTCTCATACTCGAGTTTCCCGGAACAAGTAGAAAACTCCTTCAGGCAGAGGTCTCCTATCTAGCGTGTGTTTGCTGGTCTTTTTGTTCCAGCCGCATTCCGAGTGTCCCTGATTTAAAGCTTTGACTGTCTAACTCTAAAGCCAACACTCCCTTTTTACTTTCACAGAAACCATCTTCTACCTTCCGCCTTCCTGTCCAAGTTGATAAAGTAAAAAGGAAATGAGGAGCTAGATTCTGAGGTAGTTGATTTTCCACTTGATAACTAGAATCCGGAGATATTATGTTATAAAATATAACTGTGACTTAGGGGTGTTCGATTTTGATTCGATTTTTTGATAATTTTTCGATAATTTTTCGATAATTCTATTTTTATAAGAATCAGTTCTTTTGGATGAATCGAACATCCTTATTGTGACGAGCTAAATACACATGTTACGTATTTTCAAATCTAAACGAATAACGCATTACAGATTGGTAAATAAAAATGAATTTCCATGGGGAATTGAACACAGGTCTGTCGTATAACAATAACAAGGTAGACGAAATTGGTGCTGAAGAGCTTATTGGTATAGAGTATTATTAAATTCAGTTACCTCATTTGCTCGTTCAAACTAAGTTTGAATTTTTTTGGTACGATGAAAAGAGTAGGAAGGCAAAAGGGGAAAAATTGCACACGTTGAGAGAGCAAAGCAAGCCGGCGAATTTATTAACTTTAAAAGCAGCTCGCAATGCCGCCTTGTTGGGACGATTTTATGGGTTTACGATCCCTTCTCGATTCCCACTTCGGATCTCCCTTCACCCCTAACCATCTATGCGATGATGCCCCCAACTTATAATTTTATTTCAAGTTTCGTCGCGGCTTATCGATTGGCATTTATGATGAAAATTTGTAATAACTTGGATCGAGTACCGCTCAAGTTTCTGCGGAAGTCCTTTCGCTCCAAGGACGCTACTGGAAGAAAGAAATCGAATTCAATTACATTTAATAACCAATTTATGATTGGATAACCAATTTCTGATTTGATTCGCAAGTTATGACGGTCTTTATAGTCTTCTGTAAATATTAATTTCTTCATAAATAAATACTAACAACTTTACAATTTCCATGCAGAAATATTGGTATGACGTCAATTTTTTTATTTTCTGTCACTGATATAATACTTCTTAAGCAATCAACAAACCAGTTGAAGTAAAGTAAGATGATTTGATTGTTACAGTCTGATTTTCTGAACCCTCTTAGTTCTAGGTGAAAGGGATGCCAGTTTTCAAGAATGACAGCCTCTATTGGAATTCGACTGCTGACGTCAGATTCAAACGAATTGGTTTGTCTCGAGTCGACGCAGGTCAACGATAAACGGTCAAAACCTATTCAAGTGTCCCATTCGATATAAATCCAAGGTCCATCGTTGGGTCAGGAAAGGGTGCATTTTTGAACAGAAAATGAAGGAAAAAGAGAAAACGATGAAGAAGATTTTGTGTTCTAAAAACGCAAACGGGGCAAAGGTTGAGGAGAGCCCCTACACGATCTGAAATATCAAGTAGTTCAACCCCACACTTCACATTTACCTCCATTCTTCTGCATTCACGAGACATTCAATTCAAGAATTTTTCAGGATATTTAAATTCGACTCACGTTAAATATTTTATTAAATTAACAATAATAAAGTAAGACGGTTTGCCTGGTTTCTTGTTATTTTTAATATAGAATTGAGCCTCCGACGACCAAAAGGGAAAACGCGTGGTCATCAGATAAGTGTCCATGATGTTTTAGGGATACTTCTATTATGGAAAGACATTTCCAGTAAATCATGCATCATGGAGGAAGACGTTACTATTGGCACTTGGAGTGGGATTTACTTAAGGATCTCGATTTGAGAAAAGCTGCAGGACAAAACGTGAAGGTTTCCGTGGACACTGCGGAAAGTTATGCTGGCAGGTAACTTTTGATCTGAAAAGTGGTGGCAGGTTGGTAGAGTATAGCTGTGGACTTGAATGGCGAATTGCCTCGAGGGCCGTTAGATGCATTTTTCATGTCTCGCCCAAGATATACAGAGCTAGCAACGCCGTGCCACGCCGCCCTGACGTTGGCAATATAGGCTCTGGTATCGTATTATATACGTATCTACCTAACCTAACCCACTCTCTTTTTATTTTTCCTCTTTCTACTTTTTCACAAGAGGTGGAGGCATATAGAGCCCAACGTGACAGACTGTATTCAAACGGCGTAATTTCTTCCTTACACTCTACGAGCCAACTTTCGAGACCGATGGATCGTTCGGGCTTTTGCCTCCGGATCCTCCCTCAATCCCCTTGGCCAATCGAACAACCCTACCGATTCTCTTCGAACCGCTTGCCCTCTCGAATTTATTATTCCCGATAACTTTTCTATACGGTGGAGAGATTGCCACTGCGGAAGAGAATCTTTTTCACGAGTTTCCAAAGCGCGTCACGCGAATCGGACAAAACTTATAATATACTCTTTCTCCTATTTTAAGAGAGATATACTCAGCTTCCATTTCCTTATACTACCACTGGGAAATGTAAATGCGACAGTGCAACAGAAAAAAACTCATCCGCTGTTCACCTTTGCGTGTCTTGTCCATTAAAAATATTATCGCTCCTAAGAGAAAAGGGCGCAGCACTTTGCTCTCAAGAGATGCGAATGTAGAGATAAAATACTTGATAGTACAGTACTTGAGAGAGGGGCAAAACGATTTAGATACCTACTCATTTCCTATTTCGTCGAATGAATGCGATGCTAGGATCTTTAAGAGATCATGAATAAAATTAAGTAGATTAAATTAAAATGTGGAATAAGTTTATCACTTCATAGACACTTTAAAGGACTATAGAAGATTTAAAAATATTTTAAGAGATTTTATGTGATTTCAAAGGATTTCAAAATATTTCAAAATATTTCAAAGGGTTTTAAGAGATTAAAAAAATATTGAGATGACAGTATTCTGTTTTCACTTGTATTTTATTACGAAATATTATGAGTTAATGTAAAACCCACGCAGTTCGGTTAAAGATACTCCTACGCACGAGACTTTAAATTTGAAGCAGATGTTCAAAATTATTTCAAATATTTGTTCCAAGCATATATTTATGCAATAAAATTCCGATCTTAGCAAACATTTAATCAATAATTTCCATTAAAAGAATAGCCATGCGACGCTTTTATTTAGTTGCGGAATCTAATATTTATTCAGGAGATGAGAACTTTGATTATTTTAGTGGAAATGATATCTACATCTCAAAATGTCAGAGCAAATGAAAAAAGTAGTTTTCCTCTATTTTATGAGAACAACCAAATGGGTAAAGTATGCGTGACACATGCGAAGTTTAGTCGCACATGCTGTGACCGATTTCCACTTTACATTTCAAGTACATCATTCATATTTGCAATATCCATTTGCGTGTGCAATTTAGTTCAGATAAGGTGATATGTTTAATTACACAGAACTTTCATTTACATTAAATAATATATTATTATAATAAGATTATAATCTTGCATAACAATACATGTCAATTACTCAGCGAATATAATTTAATCTGAAAGTTTTGATCTGAATTAAAACAAAACTCATAAAAGCGCAAACAAAGAATTTTCCAACGCATTGGATTAAAGTATTCAAGAAAATTTTATATAAAATTTGCAATTTTGTGAAACGAAATGTTTGAAACGATTCAAGAGAGGAAATACATTATATTACAAGGTGTGGAAATCTGAAATTTTCGCTTGTAATGAAGTTTCAAAAACTGATGTAACTTTTTATCCAAGTAACTTCTAACCCCAACGAAAGGGTCTCTCCCTTTTTTTTTCGCTGATTATTGATATTAACCCACTGTTTCCACGTGAATACATATGTAGGAGGGACAGAATTTCCTGGAAAAGCTTGTGGAGGAACTAGATGAGGGAATCGTCCCAGGAAGGGTAGGTTTCAATATATGCCTGATTATTGCAACTTCGTTAATTGGCAAATCGCACTATGAGTCATGTACATCGCATGTCTGCATATGACTCATTTTAGAAAGCATAACTAATCAATATACATATTTTACGCCCGCCATAAAACTTCCCCTGTGCAGGGTTGTCTATACTCAAATCCTGAATAAAAATTCTCAGACAATAATTTTGGTATTATTTGTATTTTAAACTAGAAAAAGCTTTAAACTATTGATTCATTTGCATTGAAAACAAGTCAGTATGAAAGAAATTTGTAATGCTTATTGTTATTTCTAATCGGAACAATATTGCGAGGAAAAATTGTTAAATATTGCAAATTGTTATAGATTTCAATAAAATAACTTTTTAATTGTGGAGAATTTAGCTTTCTAGTGTTTTATCCTCTGAAACATATTCGCATCATTTGTTATAGGAAACTAATGCATACAATGCATAGTTAACCGAGAGATGTGTTCGCGGAAAAGTGGTATAAACTTAAACGCTGTTCTCCATTAGCGTTTGAACTCGTTCCAAGTAGAGTTCTAGCGTGACTAATTTAAAGCAGCAAGTTTTTTTCAGGGTAAAATTGTGGTAAAATTTTTTCGTCCTTCGACTAAAATCTAACTTGGTTATATGTATATGAATAAATTATCATGCAACCATAATGAAAGGTCAATTTGAAACTACGAAAATTTTAATAGTGTAAAATAGTGAGAGAAAAAATTTAACTTCCTTTAAAAGGTTTCCACTCACCGAGAAAATAACCAAACGAGTCATTATTATACTGCAGTTACTACACATACCTGAAACAGAGATAAAGGACACATAATTAGTTAAATGTAACAAAATCATTGAAAAAGTTTGGATATCTTTTAAATATTTAAAAAAATATTTTTCAATCTGTTGAAATTCAACAATTTTAGGCTCTTCAAATAAAACTCTTTTTAATTTTATTTTTAAACATTCGATTATGTATTGTAATATTAACGGGAAGTTAAAGAGATTTATAACAATGTTTTTTGTGGTTTTAAAAAATTTTCATGAATTTAAACTGATTTGGCGAGATTTCATTGGCTTTTCAGGAATTGTGTAGGATTTGAGAAGTCAAGGGGGTAATTATATAACTTTTTACAGTTTTATAAGCGAAACTGCAAACGAACGAACATAATTATGTGGTAAGATTGTTATATACTCAATTCGAAACTTAAAGTTAGTAGAAGCAATCATTGGGAGTATATTTATCCTAAATAAATGATTAAAAATTAGGATATTTATGGATAATTAAAAAAATTATCATAAATAGACAAATTTCAGCCCTACGCTTTAGCGCGCGTATGACATTCTAGTGAAAGACAATATAGGGGATGCATTACAAGTTTCTACAAAAGAAACAAGAGTATTAAACGGCTCTACATTCTTTTTATTTAAATTTCGAGATAAATCGGAAAGACAATACCATGTGAGTTTCCAGCGCAATGCGGCAGTTGGTAATCCTCCATGGAACAAGAAGTTGTCCAGAATACTAGAATGGGATAAAAGTGATGGAAACTGCGAAGGATGAAATGCTCAGACTCAGTGGAAGATAGGTTGAAAGAGAGAGAGAGAGATGATATTTGAAGAGAGAAAGATACTAGAGGTGCAAGGGGAGAGAAATGCATCCAAAACAGGGATTTCAGGAAAGCCTCGGACACGGGTGACTGGGTAAAATATCCTTCATTGCTATTCCCAGAGTCTCGAGGACGTCCCGAAGGACTTTTGGATGGGGTTGGCAGGAAAAGGACTAACGCCTGGGTTCCCAGTTACCCACACCACATTCGAGGGAATGTTACGTCAGGGATGGGTAGGCAAGCTACAGGAGACCTGGAACGAGAGCTAGAAAGGTCCTGCATTGCGACAACTAATGAACCATCTTGGAACGGAACGGAACGTGAAACGGACCTGAAGTCCCGTGAGACGTGACGGCGCAATGCAGTCTCACCAGTCAGCCATCGGTTTTGACTTTTTGCTCTTGTTCCTTTCCGAGGAGGCAGGCTCCTCATCCTTCATCCTTCTAACTTCTCATTCTGATACACACCCCCTCCCTCTTTTTTCGTTTACTCATTTTATCCGTTTCTACCTTCTTTTCCAAATATAAAGTGGGGCGGTAGCGACTGTACAAACTTAGACTCTAGATCTGAAAAGTGAACATCACTCTGGAAAATTTTATCAATATAATTTAGTTTAAACGCCAGACAATTTTATTTAATCCTATAAGATAATAAGGAAATGATTTTTTAATTTTTATTTTTAAAATTCTACTTCTGATTCCACACCGTGAAAATCTTAAGGTGTCGACTCATTTTCCCTAACAAATTATCGGTTATTTCCTTGTTTTTTATTTCAATTCTTGATTAAAGTGTGAAAATTAACTAACGCAATCATTAACACTCAATAGAAATTTCGGAAAAATGCCGGAAGTAAAGTAAGTTTTTAAATTGTTGAAGTACATATTAATTTCCAGTTTTACTAATTTAGATTTATAGTTATTCTTATTCGTTCATCTTTTTTTCCTTCACTTATTTTCATTTCGATCTATTCTAAATTTTCAAGGCCTCTCATCCCCAGTTTTGGTGTTTCCATCTTTACTTACTTACTTCCTTCCTTCCTTCCTGCCTTCCTTCCTTCCTATACCTTCAACTCACTCTATTACATTCGCATTTCAGTTTTATTTCTCCTGAACTGTTGATCTTCAGTTTGAATGTGCAACCTCTTTCCTTATGATTTGCATTTCGCTCCACCGAAGCGTTAGTACGATTGGCAGAGCTTGAGAAGAATTAAACAGACTCTAGAGGAAATGGATGAATGGAGAAAAAAGACTAAAAAAAGTTCTGGTTAAAGTTACTATAGAAGCTTCTAGTTAAAAAATGTCTTGTTATGTTAACCACAAATTATGGTTAATATGAGTAGAAAGAAAAAGATTTCATGGCATTTCTTCGAATCGGCAGAAATTTAAAGATATTTCAAGGGTTTTAAAAAGATTTTATGTGATTTTCGTCAACTTAAAACTTGCAAACTCATTATGATCAAATTAATTAAATATATTTTACCAGTTCTATTTTATCAAGAAATATTTTTCCTTTCCTTTTTTTACCCCTATAAACAAATTAGATTTGCCATTTTGAAGCTCTAAGCACAAAATCAAATTTTCAAAGTCACTGGACTTAGTTTCCAAATTATCCCAAGTTTTCAAGCTATACAAATTTTAAAGCTACCACAAGTTGAGAAAAAAGTTGCACACCCCTGCTAACAATAATTCAAGTTTGATACTATATGTATTAAATGAAAATAAAAATATATTACGTGAAATTAATTTATAAATTTCAAGTAAATTGTTATCGGTATTCAACCAAGCGCTTTCCTGCCAATATAACCAATTTAATTAATAAAGAGTTCATCCTTTTTTCTTCCGACGGTGACACATGAGTAGAATAATTATCTCCGAACTTTTCTGCTTGCGATGCTTATCAGCGTTTTAGATAAACGTGACTTCGCTGCTTCATTTGCTCTCGACAATCGATTTTCTTTCTTCACTTTTTTATCCTTTGTCACTAATAATCATTCTCAGCGTGATAATTTAATCCCCAGAGATCGAGAATGAAAAGTTTTTCTGATAAAAAAAAAAGGACTTTTAATTGTCTCCGATAGCGAGGACACTCACCACGAGTTTACTAATCAATTGTCGCCAATTCCGAAGTATCGCCTTTGCGATTCGTCGTTCATCTCACCTCAATTTTCTACGCGAACCTCTCTCACACTTCTGAGAGGAAAAAGTAAGTGTACATAGTTTTTCCGGCTCTCAGTCGCTCGAATCCAGTATCGCTATTGTAATCGACTGCGACTGAACAAAAGTGAAGAAAAAAGGAAGAATGGATAGAGGACGATAAGGAGCTTCGCAGCATTCGAGATTTTCTCTCATCGTAAATAGAATCAGTGGCGTAACTACTTTTTAGCTTACCGTTATTCAGTATTTGATAACCTTTGCAATCTACACTTTGAGTGTACGTACACCAAATTTCAAGAGATTTACAGGATTTACATTTTGATCGAAAAGTGGATCAGAGCATTGCACAATGGAAAGACATATAACATCATGTGTATGAAAATTACAGAGAAAATATTTCGAGAAAACTTTGAGCAACTTTTCGGCTTTCCTCTAAGAGTTAACTTTTTTCTCGCCACGATCTCCAAAGATTGGTTGTTTTTTGAAAGGTAAATGTCACGCCACTGAATAAAATAGTAGCGCGTGCGTGATCCGAAGCTTTTTCCGGACACAAACGGTAATGGCGTTTGCAAACTCCCTCCTTTCTTAATCTCTCGCTGAGACAATCGTCCCGGCGTGATAATTTAATCCCAAGAGTTGAAAAGTTTCCTGCTGAGCAGCTCACTCGGACCTCCCCCGCTTCGTATCCTTTTAGATTTCTCCTAACTCCTCAGTCCTTCCACCCTTGCTGCCAACTAAACGAAAGAAATTTCCTCAGAGCTCTCCTAGCCAGAGACTTGATTAATAAATTTGCCCTGCTTCGGACAAATATTAGAATTGTTAATTTCCTGTAAACACATTGCTCCCGCCGAGTTGCTTCTTCTGCATCCTCTACTGTACCTCGGCGTGCAGTTAAAAGACCCGTAATTAATCAAAAGATACGAAAGTTCCAACCAAATTCTAATTTTTGTTTGACTTTAACCAAGAATATTCGCTTAGACTTCACTGAGCTCGTATTTTAGCCAACAAGCGAATACTAATTATCACGAAAGAGTTTATAATTAATTGCTATTTATTCCAAATCGAGCCTGGACCAAAAATAATTATTCTATGAATATTTTTAAACCTCTAACATAAATTACAGACATCGAGTATTTGTGAGTGTTGTGCTTTCCACAAAGCAGTGAGTCAAGCTCAGAAATTTTATTGCACACTTCTTAAAATTCAATTAATTCTAATGCAATCGTTTTCAAGTGGAAATTAAGAAAGCGAGTAAATATTTTCGTTCTTCGAAGCGTAATGGAAACGGATGAAACTGCAGTTGAGAATTGCAATTACTAGATTTCGAAAAGATTTTCATCAAAGTCTCGTTTTCTAGAAAAGCTTTTACGTTCAAGAAACGACTTGAAGGGACGACATTTAGTTTTACAGCGTCGATTCACGCAGTTAACTTGGATCGAGGATCTATTTTCAAGCCAGATGCGCTTTCTCTATCTTGTGGATTGTCGTAATTTCAAGAAGGAGAAGACAGGAGTTGTACACAGTTGGAGTACCGTGAAGCTTTGAGTTTTGATTAACCCCAACGTCTCGGCGAATTTCTGATGAGTTTAAGTTGTAAGTTTCAAATCGAAATCCGAAGACGCTAGTTCGCTGTCAGTTTCGTTCATCTCCTCTATATTTTACCAAAGTATCCGAATTTTAATGTCCTACTAAGCAGTTCATTAATTGTTTTATCAATAAATTCTTATTTTAATAAAATATGTTTTTTTCATTTTACCTAAAAGAATTAATTGAATTTATTGTCAATAACGTTTTCTTGCATCCCTCCTATAGAGAAGATAGTTAATCAGTTTAAAAGCATTTTTATTTTACGTACCTACGTAGAGTAAATTAAATTAAAGTAAATGAATGAAATTTTCTTCACGGATATTTCAAATTTAGTAAATTAGATTAGTGCTCTGCGACTTTCAAAAATCATACAAATCTTTGGAAATATCTTCAAACTGAACGTAGGGGTTTAAAAAATAGTTCCGGTTAAAGTTACTAGATATTTCTGGTTGAAAAATTTCCACCAAAAATTCTCTTTAACATGACTAAAAAAAATATTTCATGTTATATATTTCTCTGGAAAAAAAACTTGTCATCGGATTTTAAATGGATTTTTGTGATGTTTGGTTATTGCAGAAAAATCGAAAATAATGTCTCTCGTCATAAAATAAAACAGCAAACGTAGCGTAAAACAACCACCCGCCGCCCGAATGTGTCAAGATTCTGCTTTTCGCAAAATACATTTTCCGTATTGTTTTAACCCCGCTGATTTCCCTTCGAATTTCACTCTCTCTTGCACTAAAACTCGGCTGGTTCATTCGAGCTTAAATCCGAGGCAGCCAAACAATATTCAAGCAAGTTTCCGCTAAATTCGGTATCCTACCGGGCGGCCCCTACTTGCGCTTCTGCTTGTGAACTGAGAAACTTTACAGCGGCCGGTACTGTTATCTCTAATCGCCTAAATCTCTTCATATTTTCTGAAATTTCATTTTTCCCCCAAAAAGAAAGTCACTTCTTAACTCCATTCTCTTCAACTTAGCGATAAACATCTTCTAGAGCTCTTTTTAATTTTCTAGATGACTACATTTGCATGAGCCTTCACCGGCTACTCCCAATTTACTCCTTCCAAATCCTCAAATTTGTTGTGAAAGAGACTTTAAACAAACAAAATTATTTTGCGAAAAGAAGATCGGTTAAATTATAGAAATTAAATGTGTAATTATAAACAAGTTTTAAAGATTGACAATAGTGTCACAAGATCATTTATTGTAATGATTTATTTTGACATTTATAAAGATCCGTTTTGTGGTAACAACTCTCGGTCACTTTAACGCGATTAGGGCAAAAGGCAAAAAACAAAGGTCCCTGGTTTCTTTCCGAAACATTTGTACAGGAAATCCACTTTGTTTTCTCAGTCCGATAGAAACGTCCACTCAGTCTCACCCCTTTCGTCCTTTCTCTCACAAATTCCGCTTGCCTCGAATTTTTCTTTCCCCTTTAGCAAATTTCAAGGATCAATGCTGCATTCGCAATGAATAGAAAACTCAGTTTGTCTTGCAGCATATTAAGTTTGTTTGAAATGCAAATTCAGCTTAGCAAGTACACCATGTGTTTGAAATGTAAATAATCATTGAATTGTTGACTTGGTTAAATTAACATGCAACAGAGTTGAGTCCAGTTTGTAGAAGAGAGTTATTTACCTAATTCGATTTTGAAAATAGACAGAAATGGGAAAGATTTTAGTGAAATAGGAGAGTTGATTTTAGTATTGGAAGTGTTAATATTGAATGGTTAACTCATGGATGGAATTTGAAAATCATAGTCTTCATTTGTTCAATCACGAATTCCAACGAATGTCCAATAACGTCAAAATGTAATCATACGTACATAATCCGGGATGTAATATTTTTAAATAACGTTATCTAGATTTAATATAGCTAAAATTCTCGAACCTGGATGACATAAATTCGAAACGAATATTGAAGATGAACATTTAAAATAGTTTTCAAGTTGGATTAAAAATTATAGCTGCTAGGGTATTAAAACATTATGGAAGGCAATTTTTGTACCCTCGGTTTACCTTAACCTTATGTTTGACTCCTGGAGCTTTAATCATATCCTTGACGTAATTAGCAGTTACGAGCGGTCCAAGAGGGATTATGTTTCCAGTTTAAGGACCACCACCTCAGTTCAGCTTCAAGTAACGCTGAGATAATTAATTATCTCGGCAAGCCTCTAATCAGACGCGTTCTGATTGGTAAACGCGTTTCCACAAACACGATCTTGAGTCACGTCTGCAAAGGATCCTTTCTTCAGACATTGCACCTGGCTCGACTTAGGTCAAATCCAAAGCCTTTAGATAATTATACTCTCTAAATCTGAATCAGTGGTATACTTATCGCTGATTCAGATTAATAAATCGCGTTTCCAACTTTAGCATACATTTTATGAAATAAGTTTTCTGCTGTACGATTCTTCATACGCAATTCCGACAAACAATATTCTAAAGTCGACATTGGATGACAGATGAGAAATCGATCACGGTAGCAATTCATGCTAAGGGAGTAACATTTGGCAATCCTCCCGCTCGTTTGCTACCACCAAGATGAGAATCGTGAGTAGACTTTTAGACTGAGATTGCTAATGCCGGGTACATTGGATTCTCGCGTCTTTGTTGGCTCATATTGAGATTTTTTGCCAGGAAATAAATGCAAAAAAGGGAGAAGAATGCTAGAACTCGGATTCAACGCATTTCATTAATCCCACCGCTATAGGTCCTAGTATTCAAGAAGGTACTAATTGTTTTTATTTTAAAGAGGAAATATCTCCATTCATACAGTTCCTCTTTACAATTTCTCTATAAAGCTTCATCCTTATTGAATGAAACGATTTTAAATTCAAATTATGAAGAGGAAATGAGAACAGTGAATATTATAAATCGACTCATTGTCAATAATGATCTTAACATTCTACCTTCGAATGAAGATGGAAATCGACAGGATTGTTACTGATTGAAGCGGACTGGCACAACGCATTAACGCAATCTCATTTAAATTACGGCATTGGCGCGTCGTCGACAACGATATCGTTTCCCGCCGTAATTCGACAGAGCTAACGTGACTAGACTGGATGGATGTCCTCCCAGTTGTTCCAGGAATTGCGTATTTCACATACACATTTCAAAGTCGTAATGTCATCAACACAATTTCCATAATTATAGCTTTAAATGATCTATTTTCATTAAAAAAATGTTGCGTCGCGTATATATATGGGATTATAAATGCGAATTCAGAATAGTACAATGGACTAGGTATATTCATTTATTTGAAACACTATACATGTGGAAAAGAAAAGATAATTATATATTAATAAAGAGTGTTTTGTCTACGAGCTTCGTCTTATTCTTATTCGTTTGTTTTCGGCGGATATTGTATCTACGGTGACTCTTGTCTGTAAATTCTTAAATATAAAGCATATACGAAGGTTTCTAAGAATATCTAACATAAACTATAAGAACTTAAATGGAAATTTCTTTTCTAGCATAGATATACGGAGCCATTCATAAATTACGTAACACTTACCCCCCTATTTTTACCCCACCTGTCTCTCATGTAAAAAGTCGTTTAAATATCGTTTAGACCATTTCCCCCTTCACAACCTATAACTAACAAAGTATTTATTTTCAATTACCTAAAACAATGAATCTAGGTCACTGAATTCTTACTATCTTTTTGCCTTACACATGGAAATTCTCATATTAAATTCTTATTATTAATAATTATTTAATATTTTAATCCCCTCGGCGAGTGAAAATATTAACAATAGGGATCTCAGTTTCAAAGCTGTATAAAAATAAGCCGTAAAATTGATAACTAATTCTTTTTAATAATTTCTGACTATAACTTCCCTCGCACGACACTTTTATTCTACTTTTTGAATCCGTAACACAGGCTCAATTAATGTTAGTAAATTTTT
>JAUESI010000036.1:7676916-7701024 GCA_032275145.1 Synergus laeviventris
TTTAATTTTCAAAGTTGATTTTAAAGACAACAAGGGCCAAAATTTTTGCGTTGCAAACCGAGTATAACTTGAAGAGCGTGGTGAAGCAGCATCTATCCCGCATTAAACGCAGCAGTAGTATCTACTATCTACAGGGGCAGCAACTGTGCCAAATTTTTTTCCGTGTATTACGCAAAAAGTATTAAAGCTATATCTTGGAAAAAAAATCTAACCTCATTCATTTTATTTTGCAGGATGGTTTATAACCTACATCGATCGTGATCCCGAGGCAGTCGCTTCTCAAGAAAAACAATTGAAGAAGGAGAAGATGGACCGAAATGAAGATGAAAGAATGATGGCGTTTATCGAGAAGCAAGTAGAATGTGGTCGTCAATACGCATCCGAAGAATCGAAAGAACCTGCACCATTAGTTCGGACCGAAGAAAAACCTTTAGTCTTAAGCATAAAATTAAAACCAAAGAATGTACCAGTAGTTCCTTTGAAAGTAGGTATAAAAAGAGAGAGGTCAGAGGAACGCAATAATGTATCAGCGGTTCCACTGAAACTTGGTGTAAAAAAAGAGAAGTTAGAGGAAAGAATTAGTGATAAAGAATCTCAGAAAAAACAGCCGGAGGATCAAAAAGGATGGTTGAGGAAAGGTTTAGTGGTGAAAATTATTACAAAAAGAATAGGAAAACAATACTATAAAGCTAAAGGTGTTGTTTCTGAAATTGTAGACGAGTCCTTTTTTGTTGGTAAAATTAAACTGAAATCTCCTGAAGAAGTAGTAGGTCACATTATTAAAATGGATCAGGAACATCTTGAAACTGTTATACCAGCGATTGGCAGAGAAGTTCTTATTCTTAAAGGAAAACATGCTGGAGAAGTTGTGACAATCCAGAAAGTAAGATTCGATGACTTTTGCGTTGATGTACACTTTAAAAACACCGAAGTCCTAAAAAGAGTTCCTTACGAAGAAATTTGTAAATTCGTTGAATAATGATAAGCATTAGAAATTTCTATATATTTGGCGTAGAATTAGGAAATGGGGCCAGTGACCAAATTTCCTTTTACGAGGATCAGGGATTTAAAATCGACACTTTGCACTCGATCCTATGATAACGCACAACTTTGAGCTTCGATATCTCCCTTAATTTATTATGAAAATGTAAATTTAGGACTGGTTTTTAATGAATGCATTTTTTCGGAAAATATCAATCAAAAATAGAAAATCTATTTTTCGGTCACTAGTCCCCTTTCAGATGTAAATATCAAGGTTTTATCTACAAATGTAAATTAAGATAAATTTAAGATTAAGATTAAGTGATTTCCATTTTGTTAAGTTATGAATAATAAATGGTCGACTATAAGTAGAACTTAAAAATGAAATTACATAATTCTGTAATTATAGAGATAAACATAAGATTATCTATTTTTGGAAAAAAGCAAAGGCATAAATTATGCCAAAAATGTATTCTGAAATAAAACATTAAAATGGCACTTAAATCGTGGATTCACTCATTTATTTGAAAATTTTCTATTTAACAATTATATCATCTTGTAACAAGTACATTCAAATGATCTTCGATAATTTTTGCAACAATATTTTGATGAAAATCTATGGTGCGTTTTCTGTACAAAGGAATACAATTAGATATGTATTTTATTCTATAAGTTCTCGTTTCTTTATCACCACCAGGAGACTGATAAGAGTCAATAAATTCCACATTGTCTATAATTCGTCCTGCGAAATTATATAACACTTCATAAAATTTGGAAGCAGTGAATTCAGAGTTTATAGAAAAGGTAATATGGAATGAAAAGCTTGAAGGAAAGAGAGAAATTGGATCAGAAATATTTTTCTTTTCTTCAATTCTCTTTATGTCTTTCCAGATTCCTTCGAAATTCGTTAAAATTATTTTTATTTTTGGGGCAATTTTAATCATTTCCGATTCACTAACTCGTTTAAAAAAGTGTACGAGGGCGCCTTGGGTGTTGAATTGCTTTTCTAAACTCCGATAGCCAGTACTGAAATAATTTTTGAAAAGGGAGCCTTGAAAAGGCTCTATTTCAGTCAATACGAAATTTCCATGAGCTGCCATTTCCACAACTTGCCAAGAGTCGCTCCAACTTCTTATCGGATTATCAGCTGGAGTACCACCTTGTCCGTTACAGAGTGTCATTATTATTTGTCCACTGGGTTTTAAAAAATCTCCAGCTGATATAAAGAAATTTTTTAGAAGATTCCTATTCTTTTCTATTCGCATTTTCCCGCCCACGTGTGGAAAGTTGAAGACTATTTTATCAAACACTTGACTTTTTAAACCAGGACATTCTTTCAAATTCGTAGCATCGACCCCTAATAGGACTCGTACGCCTAAAATTGTTTAAAATTTTATTTTTCAAAGAATTATTCATTCAGGAATATTAATTTACTGTGATATTTACTAACCATTTTCTTTTAGGATTTCAATATTGATTTTCGCAGCATTTTGAACTTCAGTCTCGTAGCAAGAGGCAATAATACTAATATTTAAATTCTTTTTAAATAAGTCTAGAACAAAGGAAAAGTTCCCTTCGCCAAGAAATAGAACTTGATCCTTATCATTAAACAGAGAAAGCCTCATTTTAAGAATATGTTTTCTTAATCAATTATAGTTGCTCAAATGGTGCAGCAACTTGTATGGAATCATTCAAATCCTGTAAAATATTTATATTTAGTAAAATATTTTTAGCGGTAATAAAATATTTTACGTTTGAAAATGTTTCTTTGTCATAGAATTTTTAATATTGACGATGAAATTCATCCATGCAGTATACAGTATACTTATTCGCGTACAAAGTATTCTAATTTCGTTTTACAGTATACCGTGTGTAATGAATAAAGAGAACGAAAAAATTAATTTTAATCAACAGTAAAAATTCGGCAATATTGTTATCTGCAGTCATCACTATATTGTTAATACCAATACTCAAACAATGTTTGAAATTATTAACGCAGGTGAGTATAAATATAAGGCATTCGGACAGGGTGTTCAGTGAAAACGTGATAGAATTCCCATACATTTCCCGCAGACTTTTTCGAAATTCCTGTACATATATATCAGACCTAAAAAAGTTTTCATGATATGTTCCTATAAAAATGGGAATTCTTTTAAACATAAATAATACAAATAATAATAAAACTCTAAAAAGGCTAAAAAGTATAAAAATAAATCTTTTATCTGCTTTTATAATACACAAGTTTTATTCTCTGTTTTTGCGCGCAATATTTGAAAATTAACAAATATTTTTTTAAATCCTGTTTACATAATTAAATCATTCAAGAGATATTTAAAAAATCCCTTACATTTCCCGCAACAATTAAATTCTCGCTTTTCTCACATTACGCATTACTTACAGATTAAAAGCCCAAAAATAAACTCTCGTTTTAAAATTTAGGAATAGTAAAATAATTTTTTTATCAGAACCCACTAAAGTTTATATTTTTTTGAAAAAATTCATTTTGTAGTGGATTCAAGTCTTCCTAACCTTCAAATTAGATTTTTTTATAGTATGTCATCGCGTTCCATCGTTAAAAATTAAACCAGAGTTACATAGCTTGAAAAGTATATGTAACTATTATTTACCCGATTGTGCGAGTTGTTAAAAATATCGACTACTAATCCGGGATTATCACATTTTCGTGCAAAATGATACAATAAATTTAATGTTGACGTACGTGACGTACTTAGTTATTTGTACTACGCTTGAAAGTTGAAACTTGAAAGAATTGAATTAAAGCAAAAAGCACCTGCGCAATCGGCGGCTGGAGTCTAGACACCATGGTCGATTCTATAGCAAAACTATGGCAAAACTAATTCGTTTCTTATTCGAAATTTCGAGAGTGTGTAGTGTGTGACACCGTTGACCACCGTTGACCGTGACAGATCACAGGACACAGAACCGTCAGAACCGTGGTCCGTGACATCATCGTCAATCATCGTGGCGAAACAAAGGTACAGCAAGACTCTGCAATTTTATTCTTTTATTTTTATTTATAGATCTACTTCCCTTTTGTTTAAGCACTCTCTACCTCTACTGTTATTTTTTGAGAAAACTTAATTTTTTTAGTATATAATAAATTAAATTAAATTAATAAAATTCTAAACTATATATATTCTTCATAAAACATAACCTAAAATTAAGTAATATAATGTCAATAAGATCAACAGAAAATTATGAACCACGTTCTTAATGGTGAAAGTAAATTTTCCACGTGATTGAAAACCAAGGCGGCGTTTTTGATCATATCATTTTGTAAATAAAGTCTTTTAAAGTCATACAGGGCCCCTAGGGATTTGCGGTATTTGGCTATCCCGAAATGGAAAGCAAAGTACGTTAATTTAAAATTAAATAAATAAACTTTAAAATTCTTCATACTCTTCGCTATAAAATAAATTAAGAGATTCGTGCATATTAATGTAATTTTACTGCTAGTAGATAAACTTTAGTGTAACTGACGCATTGTGTTTCAATTAGTCTTCAAAATGAAGAGGGTTTTATCATAAAACTCTCGATTTTTAGACATTTTTCATTCGGGCCTGTGGGACCGAGATTTTTAAGTTTATTGTTGCCTTATTTTACAAAAATTTTCAATTTTTTAAACACAGAACCGATTTCAAAAGTAGTTTGTATTTACAAAGTAAATACATTTTTAAATAAACTACCTTGTTAAATGTTTAATTATGATTTAATGATTATTTAATAATACTGATAGAGTAGAGTAGGGAGTGCTCTTCTTTGGAGAAGAGTATAATAAATTGCTTCTCCAAATTCAATAAAGTCTGGACTCCAAACATCATTGAATTAGTGTTAGAGTTGTAATCGTATCAACTGGTACTTTTTTAAAGCAGGCGGTGTCCCGCAACAAACCTGGAATTTATAAAAAGAAATACAAGGGAAATATAGTAAATTTGGTATTGTATTGTAAAATTGATATTATATTGTAAAGTTGGTTTTGTATTGTAGTTGGTATTGTAGTCACGTAGATAAAAATTAATATTTTACTTTTTGGTATTTTCTTCTTTTATTAATATCAAGGTCTGTATTTTATATGGCGTAAGTTACATACCAATTAAGAATCGAATATAATGCAAAAGTATTCACTGTTGTCAGGGACAAAAACATAATTGTTTTCTTTTATAAAAAATATTTCGCCAAGTAACGAAAACAAAAGCATTGACGATTTCTGATGCATCCAGCTTAATACTAATATTTATTGAATGAACTAAGAAAATTGAATGTTGTTAGAAGTAGGGTACAACACTTTTCTGTTAATTTATTAAAAAACTCAGAAATAAAATTTTAAAATTGTTAATATGTATAAGTTAATGAATTATAATTAGGCAGTGAAGATAATTGTTCTCATTCTTTATCAGCGGTGATAAAACTTGAAAAAAGCTACATATTCAAAAGTTAGTGATAGTAAATTTTGAAGACAAATATAAAAGGAAATTTTCATATAAGAAAACTTACTTCAGATCAAAAATAACAATAAAAATATTTTCAGAATAAGAAGACGCGATGTATGCGAACACAAAAAGTCACGTTTTTCAAGAAGATGCCCAGTGGATGGACGACATGCCTCCTGGAGGAGACCTTGAGAAATATCGCACATCGGCCACTTTCAGCTGGAAACATCTTCGCATGGTTTTGGAAGACCCTGATAAAATTCGACTAAAGGTGAAGATTTAAAATTAACAAACATTTATCTTCTCAAGAAGAGAGTTTACAGTTATCACCAGTCATCAGCTATTCATTTTTTTTCACCTATTACACCAATTTTGGAAATTTATCACCCTTTTTCAATTGATAAAGATAAATCTTATGAAAAATTATTAAAATTGTAATTATATGATAATTCCTGTTCATTTCCGATCTGAAAAAACGTTTCGAAATAATTTAAAATAAAAAGGAAACTTGATCTTTTAAAGCTGAATTTTTTTCCAACTTCAATTGTTTAAATCTCTTGAAATCCTTAAAATTAGACAAAATGATTTAAAATTTGTTGAAACCTCATGAAATCTCATGAAAATCCTAAAAACTTGTTGAATTCCTTAAAAGCATTTAAAATGTTTTGAAATTATCTACAATAACTTGGAATATTTTTAATTAATCTTGAATTTGAATTTTTAATCTAAATATTATTTTTTAATAATAACTATTTTTTTGCATTTATCCAAATTTTGTATTAAATATTTCCGTTTGTGTTAACTTTTTCTGACCTATTTTTATAAAAAGAAAAAATCACCTTACTTATTGAAAATAGATACTGTTATGACCGAGTTTATTTTCATTTTTTCCATAGATAAAGTTATGGAAGGCAATGGAATCCGATCCAGAATTTCATCCGTATCGCGGAATCACACCAAACGCTGATGAGCAAAAAAGGCGAGCCGCGAGACAATTGGCCCGCCTGCATCATCAGAAACTACTACCAAAAAGTATTGATCAAGAGAGTTACGGAACTAAGGTAGTTCTGCATTGCATTAGTAAATATGTAAATCATTTCTGTGCTTTTGGTTCTTGATAACTATGCGTAATTTTTTATTTTTAGACAGGCTTTCTGATGACTTTGAATGAGGCGACAGCTATGTTTGATCCCTCCTTATCAGTGAAAATAGCAATTGGAGTTTATCTTTTCGGCAATACAATTTTCAGTTTGGGTACTGAACGACATCTCCCGATATTTAATGCCATTTGGACTAAGCAGGTATTTTCCTAGAAGATCTAAAAAGAAATATGTTTTGCAAAGAGGTTTATAATTTATATTAACTGAAACAATGACAACTTGTTTCTTTGATAAATAAACGACTTGTTCTTACGATTGTCAGTAATTTTAAGATATTTCGTGGAATTTTAGTGAATTTTAACGTATTTAAAAATATTATATACAATTGTATTGAGTGAATATATTTGATTTTAACGCCCTCAAGTTGCTAGGATGCTATGCTCTAACTGAAGTCGGACATGGTAGCAACACAAAAATGATGAGAACTACCGCGACTTACGATCCAAAGTCACAAGAGTTTGTTCTTCACACACCTGACTTTCAAGCTGCAAAATGTTGGGTGGGAAATTTAGGTAATAATCTAATAATTCTTTCAAATTTTTGTATTATACATATATGGTATCTATTCAAATTCGAGTACTTGCAACTTAGACAAATATTCCATAATTCTTTCAGGAAAAACAGCAACGGTTGCGATCGTATTTGCACAACTCGTATCCCTCGAAGTTTGTCACGGCTTACATGCCTTCATAGTTCCTGTGAGAAACCCAAAAACGTATCTGACATACCCTGGAATTATAGTGGGCGACGTTGGTGAAAAAATAGGATTGAATGGTATTGATAACGGGTAAGAAGAATGTTCCTATAAAATGCAAGTTTTAAGGAGAGTTGAGTTCAGTTTCTAATACAAAAATTCGAACTCTTCATTTTACGCAAAAAGTAGTAAAAGTAAACGTTTTTTTTCTCTGTATTCCTACTTCTGTTTTGTAAAAATGCACGTTTACTGCGTAAAAAGGTATATAATTCTAATATTTATTAATTAAAATCAGGAAATAGAATTTCGAGGTTAGAACTAGGATTCAGCGCCCTTAGATCATGAAATTAATATCTTATCGTTTCCTAGGTTTTCTAAATGTTTTGCATTGACGTATTATTATTCTATTCCAGGTTTATCATGTTTAACAATTACAGAATACCAAAAGACAATCTATTAAACAGGACAGGAGACGTAAGTCCAGAGGGGGAGTACGAAAGTTCATTTTCCGATCCCCAGAGAATTCTAGGTGCTGTGTTGGAAAACTTATCCGCTGGTCGGATGGGAATCTGCCAAGAATCTACAAACAGAATCGGTGCAGCCTTGGTTATCGCTATTAGATACGCTGCTGTTCGGAAACAATTTACCTCCTCATTGACATCCAAAGACGAGAAAGAGACACCGATAATTGAATATGAACTTCATGTTAGTTTCAGATCGTTAACGATATTTCTCTACTCGTCCTACAAGTTTATTCTATACTAGAACCTCTTTTACTTTTCAGCAATGGAGGTTATTCCCGTACTTAGCAGCTGCCTGCGTCTTCAGAATCTTCATGTCGGAGTTTACCAACGTTTATTTAGAGAATGTAGAAAAATCCATGAAGGGTGAAGATGTACCCAACCTTGTGAGTAGAAAATTAATCATCAAGAATATTCTGTGAAACTTTTGAAATTTTCATGAGATTTCCAGCGATTTTGAGGGATCGTGAAGAAGTTAATGGAATTTTAACTAAAATCCAGAAAATGCCTTAAATTTCATTATAATTCCTCGACATTGTTAGAAATAGTTAGAAAAAATATCGGTCCGCTTAGTGGATTCTCATCAGGGCTCATTTGATCTTATTTTGCTCAAGATTTCAATTTTCGATTTTTCAAGAAAATAAAAAAAATGTTTATGCCTATCTTGTACGGCATTGAAAAGGGAACATTTTATATCTCTTAACTTCTTTTCATAACGCGCGTTATTTGGCTTAAAATTTTAAATTTCGTTATTTTCTTTTTAATTTTGGAAATGTTATAGGTCTGACAATTTTTGTTTTATCGAAAAAAGTTATAAGGACAAATTGTTCGATTTTGTGAGTACTTGCTATTAACATCAGTACATAGAATTTGTAAATTAAAAAAAAAATTTATTTCAAAAATTTTCAAAATGATCCAAATTTTTAACTTTTCATCTAAAATGGCTGGTTAACGAACTTGGCCTTCATTTTAGGACACTAAAAGAGAAAGTTATCATGCTCACAAAATAAAAATTTACAGATACACACACACACAGACCGGCAGACACCTTCGTAAAAACATGTTTTTCGGGTTTAGGGGGTCACAAAATGTGGACATTTGTTAAAAACTGGGGAGTTGAAATTTTACACAAATCATTAGATTCTTTTATGAGAATTGATTAATTTTCCTTTCAATAAATTTCTTATTAAGTTTTGTTTTTCAGAGTCAAATTGTATCTGAAATTCATTCAATCGTCTCCGCCATCAAACCTTTGATCACGTGGACTTGTCGAGATGCTATTCGTGAATGCAGAGAAGCTTGTGGAGGTCATGGCTATCATAAAGGTAAAATTATTTCTGAACTCTGAACCCTCTAATTAAACTTTAGAATTATTACTGATTTGTTGTTTCTTTCCAGCCGCCAATTTGGGCGACATAGGAGCAAATCACGAGCCAACGGTAACCTACGAAGGAGACAATAACGTTTTGGTTCAACAAACAAGCAATTGGATTTTGCGTCAGTGGACAGATCTACAAAATGGTACAGCAACAGAAACTCCCCTCGCCTCCGTTCATTTTCTTCTTAACGGTCGCAGTATTCTAAAGAATAAATTCACACCAAATGGAAAGAAAGATCTAATGTCTCTTGTGTGTAAGTAATTAATCAAATGCATTTTCTTGACAACAAGAAAGTTTTTATACGTTTGATCCACACTGAGTGATTAATAGTAATAGTATTGATTCCATAGTCGTCAGGGATGCTTATGAGTGGTTAATTACGTGGTTGGTGGTCGAAACACAGCGAAAGTTTGACGAAGGAATCGCCGAGGGGTTGGACAACTTCACAGCGCGAAGCAAATCACAGGTCTACAGGGCTGCCAATTTATCAAAGGCTTATGGAGAGGTTCGAGATATTCCTAACTAACACAAATTTTTCCGGCGTTGCTCAGAATTTTAAGAGATTTGAAGTGATTTTAAGGGACTTTAAAGAATTCCAACGGATTTCAATATATTTAAAATTTTTAAAGATTTCAAATTACTTCAAAAGAATTTTTAAAAATTTCAAGAGATTTTTATAAATTACTGATTATTTCAAGTGTTTTTAAAAAGATTACAAAAACCAGATTAAGAATTTAAAGAATACCAGAAATGTAAGAACTATACTTTTATTCACTCCATGATTTCTCTTTTTTTGTTTCCCAGATGATCGTGATAAGATACTGCACAACCAGAATAGACAATTTACTTCCCCCAGATACTCGAGTAAAGAATTTAAGAGTCGTTTTGGAAAAGTTGGTTCTGCTTTACTCATTGACCTGCCTTGAAAAGCACCTGGCCAGTTTTTACCAAGGTAATATCTAGAAACTTACAAAAAAAGCTTCTTTGCTTTGAATACTTTTCCCCTGAGGTTTTCTCAAGTGAGAAAAAATATTTACAATTTTATAAATTTTATTGTATTATCCAACAGGAGGTTATTGTTCGGGAACCCAAATGGCGGATCTTTTGAAGCAGAGTATTTTGAGTCTACTGGCTCAGTTGAAACCGGAAGCTGTGGCAATCGCTGATGCGCTTGCCCCACCAGACTTCATTCTTAATTCTGTTTTAGGAGCCTCGGATGGAAAAGTAAGTATAAATAATTTTCCAATAAATAAAACTGAAAATTTTATTTTTATCACTTCGAATTCATCTAACTAACTATGGCATTAAATTACATTAAAGGTGTACGAACATCTAGAGGAAGCTTTCAGGTGTAACCCTGGAGGAATGGAAAGAGCTTCCTGGTGGTCTGAACTCTTATCTGCATCCAGGGATCCTCTCGAATCTCCTCAGTCAAAACTCTGACACTTTCGTTTGGAAATCAGAATTCTATGAAAGAGATTTTCTCGCCCAAATTCTTATACTCGATTGAAAAGATGATTTAGGATTGAATTTACATAATTATAAACAATTACGGTTATCATTTTTAAAACTGTGACTAGTAGGTAAAACTCACATTTTCTAATTGAATTTGAAATCACAAAAAAAAATCGGTATGCTTTGCATTTCATTTCCTTGCACAGAGTGAGATATATTTTTGAAAAAGAAAAATTTTCTGTCAAGTATAGAGGATGATCCTAATTTCGTTATATAGCTTGTATATATAAATTCCTTATACAAAAGAAAACAAAAAAGTTGTATGACATAATGTTGTGAGTGTCCTAGAATGACCATTGAGTTTATTACTTAATAAGTTTGATAGAATGACTTATAATCAGAATATGATAAATATTTACATTTTTCTATTGCTTCACGCAAATTAGATGGGGGTGCCAACGAAAAAACGCCAGTGCCAATAACCTTATTAGCCAACAAACAAATGATAAACTTAAAATCTCTTGAAATTCTTGAAATTGTTTTAAATTCTCTAAAGTCATTTAAAATTTCTTGAAATCTTTTGAAATCTCCTGACTTTTTATATTCTCTTCAGAGAACCCTAAAAACATTGTTTTAAGAATGTGTGTCTGTGTGCCTGACTGTAGATTTTTAGTTTTTTCATATGATAACTTTCGAAAGAATTGATAGATTGGATTGATCTTTGAAATACTGCTTTTGACAAGGAATTTATATTATATATACAAGCTGTATAATGATCTTTAGGATCTCCATAGTATATGTATATACATATAAACTCACAAAAAATGTAGGCGTGCAGGTTTACATTATTCAATAAATATACTTTTTATAAATATTAACGCACATAGTACAACGGTAGTAGAGACACGTTTCGCGAATCATGTTGCTTCGACCAACTATATTTTATAAAGCTCTTACAAATAATTAAACTTCTATTAGTTTTATTACATACTGCCTTATGATTATACAATACACTATTCTGTTTAATCTAAGATTGACTGTGTCGGTTATAACGTATGCTGATATTTTTGTAATTTGTTTAAAGTATAAAGCCTGACAAAGTATTTTTTAGTTTAAAGGCAAATCTAATCAAGATTTGAAATAAACTGCACAAATTATGTATAGTATATACACTTTAGAGACCATTTTATTTATTAACAAATAGTTTTCGTATTATTGAAAGAATTGTATGTATTTTCTAAATAAATCTTCTTGTCACTGAAACTTGACTTCACTGATTAGAAATTCAATGATTTTTTAGGACAGATTACATTCTTCTATTTTAAAATTTATCAATTTACAAATTTCACTTAAGCAAACGTTTAAAGGTGAGACAAAAATATTTTATGATTAAGGACGTTCGATTCATGTTCTAGCCTCAAAATTGAAATTAATCATTTTACTTAACAAATATTGTAATTAGATATTTGTTCCGCTCTTTAGTGTTATTTACTTTTTAAATAGAATTATATATACAGAGCGAAAAGATATATAATTATAATATTTCTTGAGTAAAATGAGGAATTTGAATTTTGAGATTAGAACTCGGATTCCGCACCCTTAAGACGAACTTTATTTTTCTTAGTTTTAAAATACTGTTAGTTCAATATTATTTCAAATATTCATCATTCTAGCTAGTCAGATTTGAAATGGCTAAATGAAGTCTGCCCGGTGGAGGTCGATGAAGGGGGGCAAGAAAAACTGGGGCGTTTTCTCCAACTGGATCTAAACAAAATGTTCACAGATTAATTTGAATTATTAAACGTCAATTACTATCTATAAATCAATTTTAATTTTCAAGTATTTATAGAATGAGCATTTTTTTAGTAATCTTACAAGCATTTCTAGCGTTAACCAACGTGATAACCGGGTAAAGAAAAGAAATATTTTGCATTCTTCTCCATTGATCAGTTGCTTCCGGGTTTGGTAACTGGTTTTGAAGAAAAAAGATTATTATAACAAATGTAAAATTTTTACTAGGTTAAAAATCATAGAATATTTCATGAGATTTAACGATATTTTGTTGAATTTTAAGTAATTAGATTTTCAGGTATTTAAAGAGATTTCATGAGGTCTCATGGGATTTTAAAGAATTTGAAATAATTTTAGGGACTTTTAAGGGATTTCGAGTGATTTTACGAAATTTAAATAAAGCTCATGAGATTTTAATTAATTTTGCGTCTTCATAGAGTGGTGACAAAATCTAATATCCAAATAAAATAGAATTTCAATAAAAAAATTTTTTTTTAAACCATCATTATCTGTTAATTTAATGCATCATAATTTTAAAACGTAAATAATGTGAACACGGATGTCTGTGCAGTATTATTTTTTTGATAAAGTAAAAATTATGAGAAAAAAAAACGGAGTTTTTTTAATTTGCTCGTAGGATTACCACATTTTAGCAGCTGCAGAATGACGAGTCATTCCATAATTCCATTTGATTGTACAAATATTATTTTATCTGTCTCTTTTCCTTTAGTATTTATTTGAATAAATAAACTTTTTTATTTTGTTGTGAAACGAATAATTTTTTAATAAAATGGAAAATATTTATACGAACGCCGATATTGGCGTTACAAGTTACAAGCTCAGTGACGTCTAAAAATTATTTTTTAAATATGTAAAAAATGAAGAATAATTTTAATTATGTAAATAATATTTAAATTAATAATATGACGATATTTTGTAGGATTTTAAGTAATTTTCAGATATTTTAGGATATTTTATAGGATATTAAGTCATTTTAAGAACTTTTAAGGGATTCAAGAGATTTCACGATTTTTTAGGATGTTCAAGGGATTTTAAGGCATTTTATTAAACTTATTGAGATTCCTGAAGTTACACAAAGAGTTACAAGTTTTTATATTTCAAAAATTAAAACGGTATAGCCATATAGTGATGACAAATCTTTGATGAATGAAGAAATTTGTCTGAGTAGACGTCTCAAATTTTAACATAATAAGAAAATTTAATGAAAAAAATTAAAGCTTTACTAACATTTTGCATATTTGATGATTCTGAACGTGAATCTAATCGTAATTGTTCTGGAGCTTTATTAATTAGTTCATTAAATCGAGCCGCAACTTGTCTCCATTTCGCGAGGTCAGCTGGCTAAAAAATATAAATTTTGATACATTAAAACAAAAATAGACAATAAAGATATTAATCTTTTCGGCCTATATTGAATTTTTAGAAAACAAGAAAAAAAGATCTACATTGGCATGGAGTCGAACGTCCCGGTTTCGGGTTTGAATCCAAGCCGAGGTGATTTTATTTATTGTTTTTGAAAAATTCTTAAAAATTTCTTATAATATTTCATTTTGTAGTGTGTAGTGAAATTCGACCGTAAGTTTGAAGAAAACAGGAAGTAGAGCAATAGGAAGAGGAGATCCGTGCAATTCTGAGCGTTCTGAGGGTGGAGCCGATAAAGTGAGGTGCCTCAAAAGGCCTAAAATATCAGCTAAAAGTTCTCCATGACGTCCATTAATATCTTGACGAATCAATCCTAAAGCATCACGTGCAACTTCCTGTGCTTCCACTCCAGGATTGTCAGCTATACAAAAAATTATTAAAATTTTTTCAATTATTTTCTAAATAATTTGGAAGTGCATTGGATGCAAGTTCTAATTGTAAAATTCGAATTCTTTTAATAATTATTATAATTAGATATTTTTTCGCTCAGTCTCGTTACTCACCTTTTGAATCTATTATGTTAAATATCAAATTTAAATACTTTTTCTGAATCGACTATGTATACAAAAAGAAAAGGTATAAAATTCAAATAATTATTGAGTAATATATGAGGAAATCGAATTTTTTGAGATTGGAACTTAGTTTCAATAGCCTTAAAATGTTCTTTTTTTTTGCAATTAGTTGATAGCAATTTATCAGTTTGAAAATCAGAAAATGATAAAACTGAATTAAACTTACCAAGAATAAGTTCTTGCACCCTAAGGGGGATAACCGGTTTTTTCAAATAAATTAAATAGAGACGTAAAGCTGCAGCACATTCTAGGACAGTGTCGGTGTCATTATCAAAGTGCGTTTTCTCCCCTTTTTTCAATGCTAGCAAAATTTTTTTTCTCAAATTTTGCCTTCCTGATCGTCGAAATAATCCCTCTTCGCGAGCATCTGTAATACATATATTAAAAAAATTTTCCGTTTGTGATCATAGAGATAGATTTTAGAAGAAGAGATTCTAATAAAATTGTATGAATTTTAACGGATTTCCAAGAGATCTTTAACAATTTTGAGGAACCATAAAGAAATTTCAAGAAAAATTAAAAAAAGTGTTAAATCAATTAAGATTCGTTCAATTTTTTGGAAAAAAAAGAGAGAACTTACGCTCTTTTAAAAAAGCGATGATATCCTTCACGCATTCCAATGACTTTCTTGAAATTATTTCATCTCCTGGCTGGTTTCTTTCACTAATTGCAATGAAATATCATTTTTTCTGAACCAACGTATAAATTTCAACTGCAATATTAAAATACCTTTTTGAATTTTGAATACCCATTACTTTCTTTGAATTCTGAAGTAGTTTTGAAAAACATTTATTATTTTCATCCGAAAACTGGTGTTTCATTAAATTTAAGGATTAATAAAAAAACGGAATAATTTCTCCAAATTATTAATTGGAGGTTGATCTTGAACTAGGAAATTTGACAATTCTATAGCTGTCTTTAGTTATAGTAACCCCATGTCTTTTGTTACTTTTCATTCACTAGCGTTGCGCGCGTTAAGTTTTTCAACCAAAAAAAATTCTAGTGCAAATAAAAAATTTTTTACAAATATTTATTTACCTAATTCAATTAAAATGAATTAACACAACGACTATATAGTTTCATCTATAAAAAAGAAATAAAAAAGGAGTTGTTAAAATTCTTACAGAAGTTTTCAACAAATTTTCAAAGATTTTCAACGTTCCTGAGAAAGTTTAAAAACATCGGAGAGATTTTAATACCCTTCCAATTTTTTTAATGCTTGTATAATTACAATTTATAATTTCACAAAATGAACTCACGAAATGTTTCATATTTGAAATTTGATCCTTTTCAAATTTCTTATATTTTCGTAAAAACATTTAAAATCGCTATCACTTAAAATCCTTTAAAATATTGAAAAATCTCTTAAAATTCCACGATAACCTTTGAGATACCTTCAAATTTTTTAAATTTCATTCAAATTTCTATGAAACTCTTGAAATTCCTTAAAATTTCACGATATCCTTCAAAATCCTTTTAAACTCATCGAATTTATTGAAAATATTTTTAAATTCTCAAAATAATACTAAATTCCTTTATATGACAAAAATAACATATTTTGGATCAATCTTAAATTGACATAAGTTCTTATAAACTTTTAATTCATATTGGAAGATAAAGAGGAATAATATAGAAACATATATACGAGAAATGCATACATTCATGAGGAAGAATTCATCTAATCAGAGATTCCATGATACAAAATTGCAATTTAAACAGTGTTTTGATAAAAGTTTGTATAATAATAATCGAATTACTAATTTTTCATGATATGTTGATACTTAACAAATATTAAGTTATAAATAAGCGAAAGATGAATTCATCATTTGTTTTCTCAGGCAAAATACATTTAAAGTGTATTTATGAATAAATTATCGTTATCAGAAAAGGAAATGAATAAATTAAAATATATTAGGCAATAAAAATATCTCAAGTATTACGTATATTATCAAATTGTTTGCCCCTGAGTCTGAATTTTCTTATAAATAAGATTTTCAATCGGTTATTTCCACGGTCATTCAGAATTCAGTCTCCAATCAAGGAAGAATTAAGAATCTTTACATTTTTTCAATTTTAAAATGACTGGTCGAAATATTGTGATTTTTCTCCTTGTTTTAATTGCTTTTATTCAATCCACTAATGCAACGAAGGGTGCAATGGACAAGAAAAGCTACGCAACACCTGAAACAATTCCCATCGGAAAAAATATTGGAAAAAATATTCTTCCTCCAATGGTATAACAATTTGACTTTCTTTATGTGAATTGTAAAAAATGTATTGTTTTTGATAAGTTTAAGGGCATGTGTTACTTACCCGGGTTATCTAAATGTACTCATATGGTAAGTAACACATGCCCTTAAGGCCGTGCATCCTTACCGTACCGAATTTGGTTTCCTGCACTGCCATTTCTACATTTTGATTATAGCCAAAAAATAACAAAATCATTTTTTTATAAGTGCAAATATTTAGGATACGATAAACGTTTCTAACTGCTTTTACTTTAATTATCGAAATTTTCAATAAATGTAAAAATGGCTTTGCATAGAAAAAAATTTCCGTATACAGGGATGGGATAATTCACAAAATAATGGTCTTTTCATGGTTCATTTATACCTCTGTCGGCCTGCTCGGTGCAGGTATATTTTGTAAGTATATATTTGAAAATGAGGTTTTTACATAATTTAATTTAATTTAAATAGATAAAGGGAGCTGAAAAGTTAGTGCCTAAGGAAATTAAGGCTGCAATTCCTATTATGCAAAATAAGAATATGATTGATACAATTAATATGTGAGACGAATCGGTGAGTTCTTTGAAATTTTATACTAAGGGTGTTTGACCCAAGTTCTGTACCCTTACTTCTATTTCGAAAAATATTATGCGAAAAGGTATCTAATTCTAAAATCTTTTGAGGAAAACGAAGAAATTGAATTTTGAGTTTAGAACTTGGATTCCAATACCCTTAATCAAATATTTAATAAAATTAATAATTATACCATATATTTTTAGATCCTGAAGACGTTTTCAATATCCAAAGCAATATAGTGACGCAAAAAGTTTTGAAAAATTTATTTTATGGGATAAACCTCAATTATGATATTAATAAATAATATTCTCTGAAGATTTCTATTTATTTATCTCCTGACATCCTATAATGATTCTTGAAATTTTGTGAAATTTTTTCAAAGTTCTTCCTCTTTTAAAGTCCTTTAAATATTCCTCGGAATTTCCTTGAAATCAAATGAAATACCTTAAAGTGTCTTCAAATTCCCTACAATCACTTAAAATCTTTCCTGTTCCTTTAAAGTGAATTGAATTCTCTTAAAATCCCGAGTAATGTCGAGTAAATTTCTACAAA
Source organism: Synergus laeviventris (assembly GCA_032275145.1). Lineage (NCBI taxonomy): Eukaryota > Metazoa > Arthropoda > Insecta > Hymenoptera > Cynipidae > Synergus > Synergus laeviventris. Next base: position 7,694,720 of record JAUESI010000036.1, read on the forward strand.
ATGATTGCAATTAACTTCTTTGTATCAGTTACGTACATTAGAGGTACATTACAGAGCAGATAACAATATTTGCATTGCATCAAACAATAAAATCTGAGTCAGATGTTCTATCAAGTCTTTAGAAGGACTTGTAAGTCCTAATAGCTATATAGTTAACTAATTTCGGCATTTTTAGATTTAGAAAGTCATTTTCAACTTTATGAAATGCTTTGTAATTTCTCGAATTTCACAAGGAATTAAAGATTTTTCTATTTCAAGAAATTAAAAATTTGGAATAATTTTGCATTACAATTCTTTTAAAACTTAAAAATTATTTTGCATGTTTCTAAAATCTCTTATTAAATGAATGTTACCTTTTTAAAATACCTTGAAATTTTTTAAATCCCATACGATCTTTTGAAATTTTTTTAAATTCTTGAAAATTTTGAAATCTGGTGTAGATTAAAAATTTGAGTAATAAACTCGGTCCTTCGAATTAAAAAAAAATTCAAGAATTTCCGGTTTTCGCTGAAAGTGAACACATATATGTCTTCATTTCTCTCTCCATCTCCTAATCCTAACGTTCTTTCCTTCCATAACATATCGATATAAAACCTGTTTTACCAGTACAGTAGCTCATTTTATGGCAAGAATATGAATCTGCACTGAAGCTGTTGTATGGCTTTGAAAAAGTTTTTGAAACGAAGCTCAGCCGCAAAAATTTACCATATATTTTACAACATACATCATGTGCGTCTTAAATATGACATTGACAATTAATAATTATCAGATAATAATTTCTCGAGAGTTTGAACAAGAAGTGAAGCACGTAAAATAGGCGAGACGAGTCGCTAGTAACTGTAAGGAAAGTCTTCTGAGATAAGATGGAGCTTATCTCGAATGCTTTTTAAGGTCCGCTTTTATCGGAATATACTAAGGAATCTACATATCTTGCCGGCGTAGAGAAAACATATCATGGCCGATCCAACGATACAGACCTTCTGCTGTCATTCTAACAATGAATCGGATATGTCCAACCTTATAATGCAAAAATTTAATACAGATGCTTATAACACTGTGTGTTTGCTATCATCTACGATGGGCATTCTTGGCGCTATATATCAGGTATGATTTCATAATAGCAAATTGTATTCTTCATTTAGAGCTCACTTTTCCATGTTTACTAAGACGCTTTACTTTCAGAAAGATGGATTAAAATTATGCGAAACGGAGGCCTCATCACAGATCGGTTTTAATATTACTCTCGTGCCCCTTATATATTCAGCTGAGGTCCCTAATAATGTCCCCTACATATTTTCAAGATTTGGTCCCTAAAGTACCCTCAGTCATCTATCACCTTTCTCATCTGTTTTGGATACTATGATTGTACCCTATTTTCAGTCAATATATAGTGTACAATTTTTTTAAATTACAGGCATCACAGTCTTTCCCTATTCTTTTGTGTTTTCCTTTTTATTCTCGTTTTTTAATTAATTACCTTTGTTAAAAATTTAAATATTCAGTTAAAAAATTATCTTCTTTTTCATTGAAAATTTAAATAGTGACACAGTTGAAATACTCCATTTTTTTAATTCAGATAATTGACGCATGCCCTTATTTAAATTCAGGTGCTACCTCGAGAAGAGTCAAATTTTGGACATAGGTGGCAAACTTTTTCCGGAGCAAGAGGTCGACAAATTATAGTATGGCTTGCTATAGCAGACCTTTTTGCTTCCTTAGGTTTGATAATAATTTATTACCAGTGCACGTAAATTTCTCAAACCTGTTTAATCTGATATATCTTTATTTCTTTCAGGCGTTTTCATCCGATCAGCACTGTGGCTTAATTTTAAAAGTATTATGCCAATGGAAGATGACACTACAAGCATAGTATTTTGCACTCTTTCTTCGGTAAACCTGACAGTCCAATTTTCGCTCTGTATTGGTACTTAATTTTTGAATAGAACTACGGCTACAGAGCGAAAAAATTGTTCATTTTAATTAATTTTGTGTAAAACGAACCGATTGACTTTTGTATTTAGATTGCGAATTTTTCGTTTTACGTAAAATGTATTAAAAGTAAACATTTTTTCGCTGTATAGCTGTACTTCTATTTCGCAAAAGAATCCCTCTTCAAAGCGAAAATATCTCTAATTTTAAAAGTTTTTGAGTAAAATGAAGAGATCAAACTTTGAAAATAAAATTCCAGGCATGGATACAATATTTTTACATGGCAACTTGGATTTGGACACTGTGCTATGCAGTGGATATGAAACTATTACTTGCCGAAAGATCAGGTCATCCAAACTGGTATCACTGTATTGCGTGGATATGTCCAGCGGTTCTGACAATTTTTGGGCTTGTAATTTTATACGTTCCAGATGCAGAGTAAGTTCATTTTAGTTTCCTCTTTAAATTTCATTTTAAGTAACAGAATTAAAATTCGATTTCTTTATTTTACTTAATAAATATTTTAAAAGTTTACAATTCTATTGAAGTGCGAAAAAATATCTATTTCTATTATTCGTTGAGTAAAGTGCAGAAATTGAATTTTTAAAATAGAACTACTGGAGGCCAAGCCTTAAATTTTAATTATAATTCACAGCTGCCACAGCTTAACGTCTCTGTCAACAGCTTTAATGCGAATTCTTCCAAACTACTGTGTCACATATGTTCTACTGGCGATTGTAATGATAGTTAATCCAGTATTATACATTTCGTCTGCAAAGGATCTGAAAAACGCTGTAACGTGTAGTTTAGCACAAATGACGAGTCGAGAAAGGAAATTGGTCCAGACTGTAAGGTTCAAGTTTGCCCTGACGAATCTCGCTTACTACGTTTGCTGGATCCCAAATCTCATTAACGGAATTCTATTATGGACTTTATGGTTCCAGTTGCCCGTCAAACTTATCATTTTTTTATGGTACATCATGGTCAGTAATTTTTTGTTGTCTGTATTGGGTAAAGTTACATCTTTCATTTAAAGGCGTTGGATCCCATTTCTATCGAGATGTTTCATTTTTTAATACAAAACCAAAACTTGATATACAAGGGGGTCCCATTTTAATCTATTATTGGAAATATCTCTTAAAATACTCCATCTACAAAAAAATTGTTCAGACAATTATTGATTTTCACTTTTGTCATCGGACAGTGCTATTTTTAAATCCGCAGATAAAAATAGGGGTTGTCATTTTACATCGTCTTACTCATTCATTAATTTGTACATGATTGTCGGAAATGTTTATTTTACAGGCAGTCACAAATCCTCTGCAAGCATTTTTCAACGCTTTGGTATATCAACGGTGGGGTCGACGAGAAAAGTTTCGCTTGGATTGGTGTTATAATCTAAAAAGATTAGGATTCAGCCAAAGCAAAAGAAGCAATTCGAGTTCAGAGGTCAGCGAAATTTCCCCGCTTTTAAACTCTAGACTTGGATATACTCCGCACACCAGTATAAACGGTTCCTCCTCTCTATAGAGACTGATATTTATTAGTTTTAACATTAAAGTTCAAGCATAATATTTATGTTCAAATACGTGTTTTCTAGTACCGATAATATTAAGTTTTTATTAATAAGGATGTTGGGTTCAAGTTCTAACATCAAAATTCGATTTCCTCATTTAATTAGACAAATATTATAATTCAATATTTTTTCGCCTTGTATGCAAATTTCTATTTAAAAAGTGAATAGTGTTTCAGAATGTAAAAATATTTTATTATAATATTTGATAAGTAAAATACGAAAACAAATTTTAAGGCTGGTAACTGGTTTCAAGACTCTTTAAAACTAATAAGATGTATAGTATTTTAATCGAGTGCCGAAGGGAATTGAAGCGCATAATAGATTATGCAGATTATATTATTTCAATATTTTTACACACTAGTTTTTTTTTCTGAAAACAATACCTGTATTAGAAATAAGATTGCATGGCTATGATCGAAGTAACGAAGTAACTAACAAAAATATTTGTTTAAAATTTGTATTTAATACTAGAAATGCTCTCAAATTAATGTTATTTAAAACTTTAGTACATATTATATTCCATCTTTTATTGTAAATAGTTCTTTAAACATTTTTTCCCGTATTGACTTTCAAATTTTGTAATCCTCTGCGTCAATTATTACCTAATTAGTTAAGCAATTAGTTAAATTAAGTAAATTTATTTTATTACTAAATTTAATATTTTAATACTCAGTTAATAATAAGTTACGTATTTTAACGAACTGTATAATATGCATTTTGAATTATTTTTTAAATCCTTTTAAAAACCATTAAAACTTTTGAAAGATTTACAAATTTTTCTTAATCTTCAGAAATCTTTTGAAATTCTCAGAAATTTCAGGTGAAAGTGTTAAAAACCTATCGAAATTTCTTCAAATCCTGTGAAAAAGATCTAAAATTAAAATTACTTGGAATCTCTGTGAAATCCCTTTGATACTTTAGACTAAAACATAAGCGCACTTTCGGATAATTCGGAGTCTCGGTTAATCGAGGTCCGAATAAACGAGAGGTTCTACTGTTTAAATTATTAAACAGTAATTAAGCTATTAAAATTTAGGAATTCTTCATTAAGGCGAAAATGAAAAATTGTGTATCTACTTAAATTATAAAAAGGTTTGTAGCTTATTCCGACTCCCCAAAGACAATAATGAGTTAATCTTGATATTCTGATATCGCACCTTTCCAATTGGAAGAATCAATCCATCAATCTGTCATTGCCTCGAATTCTTCAGTGACGGAGTCCAAAATAATTCTTGCTCGATTTTTAGAACATTTTTCTTCGTTGCCTTATGCGAAGGTTGTATCATAAAAAGTCTGGATGCGACCATCGATTTTTGAAAAAAACTATTTGTAATAATTAAATTTTACCGACAAAATCCATTTTCCAAACAAAGGTTTTTTTGAAACAATTTCAAAGGGAATATATCTGATATGATGACCTGAAAAATTGTGTCCAGATGTGTGTGCAATGTCACGATCCTGCATTTTGAAGAAGCATGCAGATTAATTGATGAGATTTTAGCATACTTATTCCACTATATACCAAGTTAAATTTCTTACAAAAGTTTAACAAAATTTTACAAGTTTTATGTACTTTTATAATTTTAGTAAAATTTATTTTTCGTTTATAACTTTTAAAATAATTAAAATTCATAGCAGATGTAAAGAAGAAAAAAGATTCCTTGTGTCGAGACGAATCGATTGTACACTATGCATTTGTTTGAAAAGTACGGAAGTAAAGTTATGATGCTGATGTATAACTTTAAAAATATTGGATGTGGAGGGGGAGAAGATTGCTTAATATATATATTTACAATGTAAAAAGTATTATTTGTAATAAATATTTATTTTTAAATAAAAATGTTGTATTAATTTTTATTAATTATAGTGACAATAATAAGTAAAATTATTAGTTAAATTTACAGTGTTACACAAAAAAAATTAAAAAAAAAAAAACTTTTTTGACATTACAAAAAGGGAATGAACCAGTAAGAGAAAAATGGTTTCTAAATTTTGTTCATATACTGAATCTGGAAAAGAACTGAATCCAAGCTGATTAAAAATTGTCTGAAATATAGTAATAACATTAAATCCCTTGATATGGAAAAAATAACATATTTTGGATCAATCTTAAACTTCTTATAAACTTGTAATTAATATAATAGATTTGGAAGATAAAGATTATATGGAATAATAGAACATACAAGAAATGTAATCATGAGGAAGAATTTATCTTATCAGAAATTGCATGATACAAATTTGCAATTCTTTTATACCCATTAATAATACTGACGTCATTTTGTCAATGCTCTTTTGATAAAAGTATGTTTACATAAAGCCAAATTAATTCATAATTTGTTTTTTCAGACAAAATAAATTTCCTAATGTGCCACACTTTCCACATTTAAAGTGTAATTATGAATAATTTTAAACTTTGATGCTAAGAAAACTAATGAATAAAGGCAAATTAGGCAATAAAAATACTCGTTAAATCGATTATTGCGTATTCTTATATTGTTTGCCCCTGAGTCTGAATTTATGTATAAATAAGATGGTTACTAACTTCGATAGATCCATAATATCCCTGATCAGTCAGATTTAAGTATCCACTCAAGAAAGAAAATTATTTACTTTTTTCAATTTAAAAATGACTGGTCCAAATATTGTGATTTTCCTCCTCGTTCTAATTGCTTTTATTCAAACAATTAATACAATGGCCAGGAAAAGCGACTTGATATCTGACGAAATTTTCTTCCCAAGTGATATTAATCCCAAGGTATAATTTTGCTTTTATTGTGTGAATTGTAGAAAATATATCTTT
>JAUESI010000036.1:7701124-7716787 GCA_032275145.1 Synergus laeviventris
ATTCTTTACAACTCACGAAATTGCAAATTGGAATTCTTCAAAACTTCTTAGATTACATTTTTATTATATATCATGGTTTGATATAATAATTTCTTTCTGTGCTTCCGCATTTTTAATTTCAACTCAGGGAATTGCAAATTGAAATTCTGCAGAATTTCTGAAATTACATTTTTATTATTTACCATGGCTTGATGGAAAAATCTGACCTTCTACATCTTTGGTTTCACTAGAGGGTGCTGGATTTTCTGTTGGCGTATTCATCTGCGATGAACAAATCACATTCGTTTGCCATTCGAAGTGCACACTACACTCAGATTCCTGTAACAGATAACATGAATTCAAATATCTTTATTTCGAAGACAGAAAATATTTTCAAAAACTGCTTTTCAGGGTAGCTTTTTCAAGATAGAAAGAAAATCTGAATAAAAAATTCAATCTTTTAAATTTCAGTAACTTTAAGTTTAAAAAATTATTAAATAATATACAATTAAAGATTGGAAGCCTTCTCATTTGAATAAGTTTAATTTTCAAAATTAAGCAAATTATTCTTTCAGGGTTAGAGATGTTAAAATGAAATTATTGGAAAATATCAATCTGATGCATCAAATATGGGGCGTATAATGAAGTAACATATATTAAGCAGATAAAAAATGCTTGTTGATTATATCTATTTTCGATTTTACATGTATAATTAAAATAAAAAGTATGTACTTGTATTTTAATATAAAAACGAAAATTAAAGAAATTTTAGTTTCCTTTTTGTAAAAGCTGTCCTTTTGAGATTAACACGAAAGGTGTATGGTATATACGGTATATATTTGAGGTACTCTATAGAAATTACTGCAGGTCAGACGGGTAAGTATTAGGATTTGAACTATATAACTTTCCTTGGGGAAAACCCCAATAGGGACGAGTGCCTATATTAAAAATCTAAACGTAAATATTAAGGCAGGTCAGTGGCAAACCACCAGCTTTACTCAGAAACTGTAATCAGCATTATTTAATACTTGAAAGTTTAGACGCCTGCATTACTTTTAAATTAATTTCTAGGTCAAATTATATGAAAGGGACCATCAAAATTAAATTAAGAAGCCAAGGAGCAATATCCCAAGTTTTATTACATGTTGTTATTTATATGCCTGTTTAGAATGAATCTGCATATTCCAGTTTTGCAGGATTGTAAGAAAAAATGAACTCGTCAAACGAGTTCTATTAAGCTGCTTTTAAATATCAAGTAAGAATTTTTTACACGAGTCTTCTTTATAAGATATCAAAAAATCCTATAATATTCCTATTTGCAAATTTTCTCAACGGGAATTCCCCTGAAATTGAAAAGTAATAACTTGAGAATTTATAGGATAAGACTATAAAGGGTAGCTCTCTATGAACAATGTAATCAGACGTTCTATATGTGAAAAATCGATCCTATTCCTAGAATTCATAAATTAGAGTTGGAATAATGTTTGAACTTGACCTATTTCAGAACCTTGTCAACTTTTCTATTTTCTCCGTTTCGTATGTAATTATCTGTTCCATTTGAGAATTACGAGCATAAGTACATAATTCAATTTTAACGTTTTGAGGGGTAGGAGTGTCTTTTTAAGGAGCAAAATGCGCGACTCACATAGAAAAAATGCCTGACAGGTCAAACAGGGATTTATAAAATCTCTGAAAAGGGCGTATAAATTTCGCATGTGAATTAATTTATATAATCTAATATGAAACATCTAATTAAACAAGTAGTTATTAAATAAAATTATTTTTAAAGCTGAGATGATAAAATCATAATCATTTTAGTTTTAAAAAATGGATTAAAGTCAAGAAAAGTTTAAGTCCTGCTTTATTGATTGAGCAGAAAATTTTTGGCTGTCTGCGGACAAGCGATTAGTGAATTAAATTACTCCCCTCTTCTAATCGAGAGCACTTCAATCATGGCTAATGAAACAAGAACAAGACTTGGTCGACGTCAGTCGACTAGGAAGGGAGGCTCAGGCTCCTTGATTCTTCAATCTTCTCTCACTTTCTCGAGCTGTGTCAGTATCAGTATGCGTTCAACAGCACTGAGTTGCTGATGTGCGGTTCGTTCCACAAATTTTGATATGGCGCATCAATATTGAAAGCGCCATATCCTTTTCTATCGCAAAGTGTAGATAGTGTACAGTTTAGTTGAAAACTGCCTCACGAATAAGGCCAGTGAAAAAGCGAAAATTATAAAATAGTGCATTTTCATCTGGTAAGTACTGATATTTTGTAACTTTGTTACCCAACCGACACTTTCACATCCGGCTACAAGCACTAAAATCCTTATTATAAACAAGAGAATACGTGAAAAAAATTCTTAATGAATCTTTCCATAAATTACAAAGTCAACCGCAACAAGTCCTTTCTCAACATTTCAAGGTTTACGTATTACAAACCCGCCTCCACAGACAATGTTTGTTTACAATTTTCAAAAGTCGGTGTCTCTGAAACAGTTTATATTTACCTCTAAACTTTTCGCTACAATGATTATGTTTTTCTTAAAATGAAACTTGTCTTTTCAATTTAATGGAAATAGTTTTGATTTGTACTTTATAAAAGTTATCGTTTTCTGTTTGCTCTCACATTCTTATCTAGACATTTTTCCTTTTACAGTTTGCAAAATAATTCACATCTAAAATGAGAGTCGACATTCGATGTTTGTCAATGTTTGTTCACAGTGAGAACCATGACGTCATTAAATGGTGAACGCCTGTCTGTATTCTGACATGTAACCGGTCGTAAAGATTTTAATGATTTAAGCAGGATTAAAGTATCAGTAGGACTTTTCTGAATTTCTATTAAAAAAATTATTTTCGCGGCAATCTACATTATATTTTGGAATTTAGTAAGAAGACTTGTTTGTGCTCCAAGCAACCATTATAAAGAGAACACGTGCTCGAATAATCGAGCGGATGCGCGGACATCAGAAAACTGTAAAAAAAAAACAAATAGTACAAGTATATACACTTCCCAGGTTTAAGTTTAAATTTCTTTCGTCGCGATAATAATTTCTTTTACCTTTAATGACTTCGAAAATAAAATCATTTTTGCCCAATACCTGTTAATATTCTCCAACTTTTTGCAAATCACAATGAGATTTTTTAAATTTAACTTAAACAGGCGTAGAAAATTAATTTAAAGGGAAATTTTAAGAATCAAGAAGCAGTTTCTTACGAAAGATATGTAAATTTCAAATACCTCAGATACAAGAAAAACTCTACTCCTTCTTATTCTCAGAAGCTCATACTGATAAAATAAATCAAACGATATAAGAATAGTTCCCCAATATATGTTACTTATGATCGATTTTAAAATACTTTTTCATTCTTTGTGCGTCTTAAAACTTTGCATTCCACACATTTTTATGATCAAAACATTATTTGAAAAAATCGGCCTTTTAAAGTAACAAACTTTAAATCTGTTTCAATTAGAGCTAAAACGTATCAAAAATTTTAGACCCTCAAATAAAATAACTAAAAATTGATTTTATCTTACAATTGCTTCGCTAGAAAAAACCAATTATATTGAATCGTTATACAACGTCGTTCAAGGAGATTCAAAGAACTTATTTATCGAGTTATCGACATAAATTGCAAAATCGTCTATAATTTATAAACTATAGTGAGAAACAAAGACTCGTATTTAATTATCAAAGCCCCTATACCAGAATTCTATTCCCAGAAATACTATTCACCATAGTTAGGATTTTTTCTCTCTAAAATCAAAAAGCAATCATATGAATATTATTCCATTCTAAAGAAATAAAATCTAAAGTGACTAACCAAAAACATTGAATCCTTGTAGGTAGTTTCCTTGTCAAGATCTCTTTCTATTAGTATTTTAAGAATAACGTAAAAAAACTGCTAGGTCTGTCAGGTGCTATGAAGTACATAAGTGAGATGAAACGTTTTTAGTTTTGCATTTTTTATCAAGGAAAATCCCAATTATAAAAATAACACAGTGACGAATCTAAACATTAGAGTTCATATTTTTCTACTTTGTTATTGCATTTTTAATGCTTTTAATAATTACAAACTATTTAACTGTTTAACATTCATTTAATATTTTTATCATATGTAGATAAATAAATTGAAGTAAACAATCCTTCTTGTGAAATACATCTAAAATCCACGTTTCTGACATCTTAAAGGGAAGAAAAAAAAACCGGCTGTACAAAATGAAAATATGCAATAATATATTTTGCTATTGTATTGTATAGATTATAAAACTCGAACCTCAAGAGACTACAGTTGATATAGTATTCAATAAAGGTAGGAGTGTAACGGGGTACTATGTAAAGTGTACAGATATTATTTGCCTTTACATTTAGTATGTTTTAGTATTTGTGAAACCGGTCAGGGCAATGACATCCACGCGAAAAACAATTTTAGGTTTTTGTCTCTGTCCTGGTTCTATGCTTCAGAAGATAATGAACTTCAGTTTAAATTGTAAATATTGAAACATCGCAATATTTTATTAGTGTACTTTTACTTGTTGTTAGTTGAAATTGGACCTGCCTTCAAGCAAATTTTTGCAATATCTAAATTAGCCCGTGTTGGCCGTGCTACGGATTAGTTTTTGGTCTTTACAACTTAAGCTCGCTTAAGATTAGGGCTTGGACCTTCAAATATAAGAAGCTTAAGGCTTTTAGATGTTCTATTCAATTTCGAATTACAATAAAACTTTTACCGAGAATAGGTAGATTTACGAAAGGTTGGGAATTCCCCAGCCTCCCATTCAGAAGCACTATAGTACTTTCGGAATTTGTGTTGAAATACGTAACTAGTTTTAATGACCCTGAATGACCTCTAGATAACATGAAGATTGTGGTAAACAAAACAAAGTTTAATATAATGATTTAATGGCATAAAGTAGTCAACTATAAGCTTCTTTTAAATTACAAACCTTCAAAAATTTTCCAATACAATGAAATTATTTTGACTTTTCTTCATGTTTTACATCTGCAAAAAATTCTTTTTTAACCTTCTTGGAAAAAACAAAATATTTTGTATAGTCACAGCTGTATTTTTTATTATATTTGCCTTTGTGATGAGGTCTACTGTTTTCGTATTTTGCGTTTTAGTCGGTTTGCAAAGTAGAGGACTTCGATCAATTCTTTCAAATGAATGCTCTGCCTGTAGGGATCGTATTCGAATGAACACGTGTCGAGAATAATAATGGAGTTTAGGTCTTTCGGAAATTCAAGGTCGACTATCTCGACCGGAGACCAGAGTTTACACGATCGCTGCTCGTAGAATTAACAATAAAATAAGTGTAAGTGTGTGAACGGACACTACGTCACCATCAGTATCTCGCAAATGACGATTCAGATTGCCAGTTTCTAGTGCAAACAGCATTTGAAAAAAAATGAGTTGAAAATATTTCATTTAATTCGCACAAAAATCATCCATGACTTGTGAATTATTTACTGATTAATGGTAATAAATCATTTATGTCAATTGAAGATCTTTATCTTGAAAAGTTAAGCTGATAATAAGAACTTTTCTTGAATTTTGCATATAATATCTATAATTCTGTTTAGCTTGATATATTGTTGCGGAGAAACGTTTATTTTTCTACTTTTATAAGACTGATAGGTTCTGGACGTTCAAATGAACGAATTTTTCTGTTTATTGTATTTTAAACTAAAAAAGTTTTAAAATATTGATTCGTTTGAATTGAAAATAATTCTGTACGTAAGAAACTTGTGATTATTATTTTTTTTTTAGTTCGAACAAGATTTCTGGATAAAGTAGAACTAGGAAAAAATATTTCGTTCATTATTTGAACGTTCAAAACGTCTAGTACATTTTTAATCTGAGGACTATTGGGTATTGACATGTGCAATCCCCAAATTAAAATTTAGAAAAGACTGACAGCGTGCAAGGTGGCGACTACAGATTTAGTGTTGATGTCTTTTGCCTCTGGCTACTGGAATGTAGCGTTCGGATGGTAGAAATGCAAGAATTGGTAGAAATAATTATGAGTTGGTGTTTAACGCAATATACAAGTGAAACAGTTTAGGTGTGAAATTACATGAGTGCTTAAAACCTGCCATCGACTTTTTAAAATTATGAATAAAAGTATGTACTAGAAGTTTTGAACGTTCAAATAATGAACGAAATATTTTTTCCTATAGCTTCTTCTGTACAGAATTATTTTCAATTCAAATGAATCAATATATTACAAATTTTAGAAAAAATTTTAAATACAATGAACACACAAATTCGTTCATTTGAACGTTCAGAAACTTTTCAGTCATGATTAAAGTTCCTCTTTAAATAAATTATACTAGAAATTCACTGCTTTATAATTTAAAAGCTTTAAAGTTTTTAAAGTTTGTAGATAAATTATTAATTATTTAAATTCTATTTTGTTTCAGGGTGCCGAGTTCCTATCCTTGGAATTTTTGAAGATGTTTTTTAAAATGCAATTCCTAATGGTTTTGTTTGCAATCCTAATTGTAGCGATCCAGAATGCTAATGGCTGTCAAATATCGAGCTACAATGAACAATGTCATTGCGTTTCCAACGGGGCAGAATTTGAAATGTACTGCCCACCTGTTGAATCCGTGAACACGAAGAGTTTTAAAATAAAATATATAAGTCGCTCGTATGTTCAAATAACCTGTGCAAATAATCCAAGCTGGTTAGATTTTCAATATGAAATTCGACGTGCGACGAAAGAAGTCACTAAACTCAGTCTTCTAAACTGCAGTCTTGAAGAAAATACAAATTTGATGGAAGTTGCAAGGCTAGTTGGAGCCGAAAATGCTAGTATTTTGATATTTTCCAACAATCTTAAACATAAGAGTCTCACCCTAAGGAAGAATCATTTGCAAGGATTTTCTAACGTTAAGAGATTAGAGATTAGTCAAAACCATCTTCTTGGAGATCTCAATGAAGATTTACTGGAACCTTTACCTAAACTCGAAACCATTATTCTACTAAGTAACAATATAAAGTCGATTCCTCAGAACTTTTTCACTTATGTGCCTCAACTTAAAGCTCTTGAATTAGGAAGCAATAAGATCCAGTCATTTCATCCTGAAACGTTCAAAAGTCTTAAAAACTTGATTTTTCTAAATTTATGGAACAACGAAATAAACGAACTTAGCAATATCACATTTCATGGTCTCGTTTCATTGACGTCTCTTGATCTTCATAAAAACAAATTGAAAAGTTTGCCTCCAGGAATTTTTGACGAACTTGAAAAATTGGAAATAGTGAATTTGTCGGGAACTCAATTGGAGTCCTTGCCGGGGACTTTGTTTCAAAAGAATCAACGACTGGACAGAGTGAAACTTCAATTTGAACCATTACTTACGACCCTACCAAGTGGACTTTTTAGCAACTTGAAAAAGCTCCGATCTGTACAATGTGAAGGCTCGAAACTTGAAAGTCTACCTGAGGATCTCTTTCAAGGTTCACCAGAAGTGAAGGAACTTTACTTCTATGGAAATGTTCTGACGACTCTGCCTAACAAAATTTTTGAGGGTTTAGGGAACCTCCAGAAACTGTTCCTTGAAGGCAATAGGATTGAATATCTTCCTGATAATATTTTCAGTTCAAATGAAAAGCTCGAGGAACTGGTCTTGAACCATAATCAAATCAAGAACATTTCTAGGTAAATCTCTTAAATTTTTTGAAAGCTCAACACTTAAATTTTACTGTCTTTTAACTTAAAATTTAAAAGTTCTGTTAATTTTGAAATTTTAAATCTTTAAAAGTACAATGTAAAAAATTTTTTTTTCCTTTTTATAGCTCGCTACTCGTAGGTCTGAGGTCTTTGAAAATTTTAAAAATGCGGAATAACTCAATATCAAACATTGCCACAACTGCATTTACGTCTCTGGTAACAGTGGAAGAGATAGATCTATCACACAACAATATATCGGATATCCAAGTTCTGGATGATGACTATATGGTACTATCCGTTTTTCATCGCTGCGAAAATCTACGAAAAATGGATTTGTCTTACAATAAAATCAGTAAGATATTCAGCGATTGGACTAAGCAGCCCTCGAAGAAATTCGCATTCCTCAATCTTTCTTTCAACCAAATAGAGAGAATATACGTAAGTAATTAGATTTTTTTCCAATTCCGTATTATTTCTAAAATAATTTGCAGCTGACCAGAATAATTTCTTCTTTTTTTTTTTACCATTTCTAGGAAAGTGATATGGATTTTAAACAACGTGAAGAATTTAAAGTAAATTTATCTAACAACAAAATAAGTAGAATTGATATGAGTAATGCTTTTGAATATAGTTTCCTACAAGAAGTACGAAGTAGAATACAAGTGATTTTGACGAACAATCCTCTGAAGTGCAACTGTTTTCTATACGATTTTATACGATATTTGGATGGATCAAGGCCCGAGTTGCGAAGAAAGTTGGAGATAGAGATAGGACCTTTAGAATGCTCGAGTCCAGAAGAAATTAAAGGTACTCTTCTCTCTGATCTGAAATCTACGGCTTATAGATGTATCGCATCAGATCTTGAGGAATATGTAGGAGTCTGTCCTGAATTATGTAGTAGATGGATAAACCCTCATGACTATAAACTTATTTTCGATTGTGCCTTTAAAAATCTCACTGAAGCACCAAAAACAATGTGCAACTTTGTCAGTGCTGCATATATTAATGAAGTCAACCTCACTGGCAACTTTATCAGGAATATTCCAAATATGAATCAAACTGGTTATAACAGAGTGGAGAAGCTGGTGCTCTCACATAATAATATTTCAGCTATAACAAACAACATATTTTCACCAACACTTTTGGTAAGTTTCTTTGATTTTTTTTCTAGCTAAAGTATATTTATATTTCCCAAACCTTATCAATACATCATCAATGAAATTTTATGTTAAAGAGCAATAACTTAATCAAGAGAAATCTTGCACGTTTGAACGACTTTTTCTTAAAAAACTTTAATTCTTTACAGACATTGGAACTCGACCACAACAAGATCACCACCCTATCATCAGCTGTGCTCGCTCATCTTAAAAATTCCACCCTTAAGAACATAACACTCAGTGGAAATCCTTGGAAATGCGACTGCGACTCGCGCGATTTCCATCATTATATTCAAAGCGACTTGCCCAAGGGCAAATCTCGAATCCTAGACGTAGACAAGATCACTTGCCAAAACTTGAAGAAGGTACTCAAAACAATAACAGTAAGCGAGCTATGTCCAGCCGAGACGGAAATGATCGTCGGAATAAGTTTAACGATAGCGATCCTTGGATTGACGATTGGCGCCCTGGCAGCTTTATATTATCGCTACCAGAGGGAAATTAAAGTCTGGCTCTACGCCCATGAGATGTTCCTCTGGTTCGTCACTGAAGAAGAACTCGATAAGGACAAACCTTACGACGCTTTTATCAGTTATTCTCACAAGGATGAAGAATTCGTTGTTAATGAATTGGTACCAAAACTTGAGTCAGGTCCCCGGCCTTTCAAACTTTGCATCCACTTTCGCGATTGGCTAGCCGGCGAATGGATTCCAAGTCAGATTGCCACATCCGTGAAAAATTCCAAAAGAACAATTGTTGTTGTTTCTCCAAACTTTGTGCAAAGTGAATGGGGCCGACTTGAATTCCGGACAGCACATAGCCAAGCACTTAATGAGGGAAGAGGTCGGGTAGTTGTTATTTTGTACGGAGACATCGGACCAACTGATCAACTCGAACCAGAGTTGAAAGCTTATTTAAGTATGAATACTTACGCCAAGTGGGGCGATCCCTGGTTTTGGGATAAACTTCGCTACTTTCTTCCACACAAACATGATTTACTGGACAAACCTCGGGGATCTAAACTCTTCAAAAAACAACATGCTTCTGCACAGCTCAAATTTAACAAGTGCGAGACGGACAAAATTCCGGAAAATGGTATGACGCCCATGACAGAAAAAGCCTTAACTATTGACGTCTATAAAAATAATTCGCAGAACGTAAATATTTTCAACGATTTGAGCGACGACGAGACAAAGAAACTCAATAGCTCTTGTTAATTCTTGTTCACGGAGGTGTACATTGTACAAAGTAGATTAATTTTTGTAAATAGTTACACTTTTTATGTAATTGATAAGGTAAGGGTAAAAGATACCTCAAGAGAATTCTTAAATACCGAATTAATTGTTGCATCCGTAAATACGCGGTTGCACATTTTTATATTTTTATTTTCTGTACAAATTTGATCAAAACGTCAGGATAGGAATCCAATTTTATTCAAGACTCTTTAAGTAAGATGTAAAAAAAATAGCAAATTGATTTTTTTGCACTAATATTTCAAGTTATGGATTGTTTTACAAAATGCTTAGCCAACTTTGAAAAAATATTGTTTATGTTGCAATAGTTTATAGTTTATAGAATTGACTGCGATAAGACGAGCATTTTTATAGTGATAAGAATTACTGAAAAACCTAAATGATGGCGTAAATTATTACTTATAATTTAATTCATTTCTAGTTATTTTTAATCTGAAGTTCTAGATTTTGTAAGTTCGAATCACATAAAAGTTACATACCAACGATGTACATATAAATTAAAAATTTCTTTTTAAAAGTTTAAGCTGATTAAAAATACTCGACTGTATAATAGTGGTGCTACTGCCACGACTTTAATATCAAAATAAGACTGAGTATATAAACTGTAATTAATTTTTAGATATAGTTTCATAAATAATAAAATGTTGTGATCTACGAACTGGATGTGAACTATTCTTGTTATCTTATAATTTAGTTTAACTTCCCTTTACTTTTATGACATTTCTCAAAAGTTCCAGCTTTTCATCAGAAAAAAAAAATTTATTTTTTTTTTTTAAATGTAGTATCTCTCGTTTTTCCTTGAATTGAAATTACAGGACAATAAAGAATAAGTAATTTAAAATATAATACAATAAAAAACTTACCCAAGTTAGCTTAGGCGTGCCAACCCCAGCAGTGGAATTGCAAAAGAACTTGATTTCCGACTCAAAGGTACCTGAAGTTAATTTCAAATGTGGTGATTTTGAATTTACGGACCTGCTGAATAATTCTATTTTCAAATTATAATAACAAACCTTTCAAACACTTAGTTCCTTTTGTATATTGGAGATTTACAGAGTCGTTAGAATATTCATAGATAACGTTGACCATGGATCCATATCCGTTTTCTCCTTCACAAACCATAGAATTTTTGCACTTGCCTCCACACAGACTTATACTGTACTGTTTGGCTTTACTGTTTACAATCTATATATAAGAGCAAAATACACATTTTAAAAATAAAAATAAAATAATTAAGTCATTCATAAAGAAAAGTTAAAGAATTGTTACTAAGTAACAATAGAGAACAAAATTAGAAGCTTAAATTTGTCCTTACGTAGAATGTTTGTTGGCTTAAAGGGGTCAGATTGATGGTGTGAGATAAAGGATTGCTCATCGTGCAGTTATCGTAATAGTATCCTACAACATCACCACAAACGAATTTTGTTTCCCATTTGAATAAATAGGTGCAGTTTGTGTACTTAAGAAATTTTGGAGTACCCTAAAGAAAAAATCCGAAATTTTATTATATTTTGTTAAAAATTTTCAGTGAATAATGGGTTACAAAATAATCTAGATTCTTATTTATAATTTAAGATTTTCTGAATAATTGGATAGATTTTTATAGTAGACGCCGAACAGTAAATTGAGCTTGAAAAAAGTATACCTTACTTACCGTGTTCACAGTATAGTTACAGACAAACGACAGATTGGATGATATCGATTTTTTTTGATTTTCCACACAAGTATCTCCGCCCTTATATTGCAAAACAATATTTTTGTTTTTATCGATTACCGGACTTCCCTCCGGCTTTCCTAAACTCTACCATAAAGTGAAATCAAGATTTGAATCAGGTTTAATAATTAAGCCAGAAATAATAAAGGTTAATCGAATATCTTGCAACACTTACAATTGCCTGCTTGACTTCTCCATAATGAATCTTACAAGCTGAGCTACCATCACAAGCAGTCAAATTTTCAGTGGAGACGAGAGGATTACAAACGTTTATATAAAATTCTGAGTCGTCAGTTCTGACGATATAATCGTCTTTTGTGCGAATCAGCTGTACCAAATTAATTTCGTCATTTACTGTAGCGCACTTAATCTATAAAAAAAGAAGTTTATGAAAAAATATCATAACGTCTTGTAATATTTAAAAATTAATTTGTAAAAAATTTTTTATGCATAAGCAAATTCTAAAATACCTGAGAATCGGATGCAGATTTTCTTACTGTCATTGCTTTTGGCACTAGAATGGTATAAGGATTAACGATAACTTGATTCTTAGTTACAGGTACAAAAGACTGATTTCGCAGAGGTTCTTTGCACGCGAGTGGTGTTTTCCACTCCAAATAATAGTTGCAAGTTTCACTTCCGCTTATATATTTTGGAATGGTATTCTAGAATGAATTAGTAAAAGAATCTTATCTTATCTTTTAAAGTTTTACTGTCAATAAAACCAAGATTGCATTTTTACCTCTGCAGTAGGATCGCAAATGAAAGCAATAATAGTTTTTAAATGTGGTTGCTTTCCAATCGGACACATGCCTCCTGAGTTATATTCAATCTTTAAAATCCCTTTATCGTCGATGAAGGGAGGGTTTCCAACTTCACCAAGATCAAGGTAACTGAAATAAAATAACCCTATAATTTTGAAAATTTTCAAAAATCCTTTGCAGACGAAAGATTTTAAAACAATTAAATTAACAATTAACAAAACAATTTTTAAAAAATTACATCGAATTGGTTTTTTGCCTGCTATCGACTGTAGCAGAGTTCTGCAAACAAGATGCCGAATTTCGGTTACAGGAAGCACCGTTTCCGTATATCAACGAATGACAGATATTTAGCATGATCTTCAACGATTTATTTACAGGGACTTCATAATTATATGAACTCAGCGTTAATGACGAGAGATCGTATTCATGACCAGAGGTGTCAAACGCAGAACAGTTTGTCTTACGTCGAGGACCACATGCATAAATTGTACTCCAAATCAGATAAATATTACATTGACCTTCAGTCTGGAATTTATAATTTATATTATAATAGTATTTATATTATATAATTTATATTATAAATATAAAATTATTGAAATCTTACATGTGGAATGATTTGTGGAAATGAGTTATTTCCAGAAGAATTATAATCACATTGCATTATAATAATAGTTGTATAATTAGAGGTGTTATTGCACTTATCCCCCATAAAATGGAACGTTATTCGAGAAGAGTTAAATTCTACCTTAGGGGGTGATTTTCCTAAAAAAAATCCGTTTGTTACAGCAAACTGAAGAATATTTCTGCCATGAATACCAAGGTGGTTATTGCAACTGATTTTTTTTTTGTTTTTCAGTGATGATCTCGAAAAACAATGCCAAACACAGTATTTATTATAGGATTAGGATGGGAGATTTCCAGTCATATAGTAAATAATTGAGAATACTTACCAATACCTATTTCTTGATCTTTCTTCTTTAGACAAATACTATAACCAGTTTGTCCGTTGCACTTATTTTTCAGTGAACTACACAATTGAACATAAACCGTTCCTCCATCGGATTCGTCTCTATTGATGATATAATCATCAGATACGTTTGAAAGCGGCCTAAAATCAAATTCTGTCATTTGTTTCTCATTTTCTTCAATGATACAGAAATGCTCAACCCTCTGTAAAACACAAGTTAGTTTAAATTGAGTACAGTTTAATGTGAAAAATTATGAATTTTAATTATCTCTATTATAAGAATATAAACATGTCATTGAATTTGGTGAATTCCGATCGATTCAATTCTACGCTTTGATAGTTGAATATATAATAATATTATTGATCTAAAAGATAAAACAAATAAATAATGTTTTTAGAATAAGATTTAAAATAAAATACAATGGAAAATACAAAATAAATATCTAAACTCATATGTTTATCAATCAATTTCGTTCCCGTTCTCAAATTTCATTATTTATATCGAATCAGCAAGATAATAATAATCTTAAGATATGATATGAATAAAAACTTTTGATAAATGTGGAATGAAAAAACATAAGTCATGAAATATAGAATATAATCAATATCGTCCAATTTACCTTCTGTATTTTGGATTTCAGTCCAGCAGCCATGTTTGCATATAACACAACAGGACAAAATAGGACGAAAACGAATAACCACAAGAATTTCATTCTGCTTTTCTATTTTGCAGCCTATATTGTTGAATAAGACTCGGCAAATATGCCAGACATAACAAACGTGACTATTTAGGCATTGATAATTCTATCGCAAACACAATACCGGCGATTTCGAGCATTTCCACAGCATTTCGCAGGAATGGTTGACTTCGCAGTTGACTTCTGGATGCACAGAGGAATCCCCGCCAAATCTATTGTCTATGGCCCCGACACGGCAACACCTCGCCAAGGAAATTCTACATGTATACAAAATATTCTACGGCAACTCGAAAACATGAAACAAAACAGCTCAAAAACCAATTAACTCATGTCGTAGACATGTAGAGTGAAAATATTAACTGATAAAGAGATTATTCGCGATTATTGGAGATAAAAATGGAGTGAATAGTGCACACTGCACACAAAAAAGCTCATTCTTCAAATAGTTCAAATCGTTCAAATCTATATATACAGTAGTGACGGGACATCGACTGATCGACATCGAAACATCGGAAACATCGATGTTTCGGTTCGAATATATCGATGTTTCAAATATCGACACTTTCGATTCGATGTCCCATCACTAATTACAGAATTACAGGAATTACAGCAATTACAGTAATAATCCGTAATCCAAAACGGCCATACGATGGTGCAAAAACATTGGCACCAAATGCATGGGACTGAACTTTATTTTTTTAATATTTTCATAAAAAATAATTTCTTAACGTTATAGTATTTGGAAAATAGTTTTAGTTTCTGAAAAACTATTTAATAAAATATTAAAATCGAAATTTAAAAATGTATCTATTTTATTATTTTATTAAATAGCTATTTTGAATCTAAAAATATATTCCAAATACTATAATGTTAAGAAATTATTTTTTATGAAAATATTAAAAAAATAAAGTTCAGTCCCATGCATTTGGTGCCAATGTTTATGCACCAGAGCGATCAGAACACAGTCATTTTGGATTACGTCACAACTGGTCACAACGTGAAATACCTAATCGTGATTCGTGAACTGAAACCGTAACCTGACCTGACCCGACTATGGTAGAAAAGGACAGAACCATCTTCGGGTCCAGGTTACGAGTTCAGTGGGTTCAGTTCACGATTGTGCTCAGGTGGGATTCTGTGCCGTGAAAACTTTCGAATCCGAAAAGACTTCTCTTTTTAACACCTGAGGATAGAAAGAGAAGTCCGTTCAGATTCGAAAATTTTCGCAGCATCGGAATCCCACTGCAGACCTTTAGACCCTTTAGAGCTTTAGACTTGTGAATTGTGTCTTGTGATGAATGTAGAATTAGTTCCTACTTTCATCATTGCGCAACAGCGCCTCGCGCGATAATTCAAATTAAAATATTTAAATAAAAAACTTTACACGAATGATTTCGTGTTAGCTCTTCTAGAAAACAAATTAACGATTCTTCAAGGAAAAGTGGAAATTC
>JAUESI010000036.1:7722192-7767285 GCA_032275145.1 Synergus laeviventris
GCTTAGTAACAAATTACAGCGATGTACTCGCTTTGCAGTATGGAACAAAAAATCTGTAAGTAATTGAAATTATGTTATTGATAAAAATCATCTTCGTATATCAATCTTAATCCAAGTATTCAATATACTAAAACAACCTAACCTTTAAATATAATTTCGAATTCATTCTATTATTCATTACATTTATAATTAAATACTTATAAAATAGTGATTACAGAAAAATCATTTTGAACATTTATTTATTTATTTTCATACCGAATTTACTCTTATCACTACTCCCTTGAAATCTTGAAATAAACTGCGACCTAATCACTAATTCTAACCTTAAAAATGATTCTTCTGCTTTGTTTTAGATTGCACAGTATTCATCTAAACCAAAACTAGAAATTCCAAGCAATCCGTTAAAAGAGATTTATAGTGCAAATCAGCAAAAGGAAAATGGCGTTATTTATGACAAAAAACCATTTCTGCTACCCTTGAAGGCTGGAAAAAATTACTCTTGGTGTCTTTGCGGGCAAAGCAAAAGTCAACCTCTTTGTGACGGCACCCACAAAAATGTTTACTTGAAAATAAAATTAAGGCCAATACGTTTTGTAGTTCCGGAGACTAAAGAATACTGGCTCTGTAATTGCAAACAAACTTCCAATAGACCATTTTGCGATGGAACGCACATGAGAGAAGATATTCAAGCTAAAAAGAGATAATGTGTGTATAAATCTGGATAAAAAAAAATATCTTGTTATGGTTGTTATCTTACGTTTTTTATTGTGAAATATAAGGTTGCATTGAAAGGAGAATTTATTACACTATTTATTAGACGCTAGACGGACGTTTTTGACAAAATTAATTCATCCGACTGCATCATAGTGTATATACCGGTGTATACAGAGATACTGGTAGAGACTATAAGAGAGTGCCAGTATCCGGATAAATTATTAATTAAAAATTCGTCAGCAGAATGTCAATGGCCGGACGAATTTATTAAATAAAATTTGTCCGGCCACTGACATTCTTACATTTTATAGCATACATTTTTATTTAATAATTTATTGCAGTATATATATCCGCAGTACTTCGAAGAATATATTCTACTTTTGAATTAAGTATATTGCGATATTTCAATGTAATAATTTCTTTAAAATTTTCTTCGAATTGTAATAAATTTTACATTTACAATTCTTTAATAATTAGCTAAATAAAAATGATTGTTTTCGATTTGCGCAAATTGCTACGCATACAATTCTGCGCAATAGGTTTCGTATTTGTCAGACAGCTGGCATCGACATTCTCCGCATCCACAGTCCGCACTCACACACTGAGATTTTTCTCATGTTTTTGGAGCAAAGTGGAGTCTATAGTGTTGAATTTCAGCGGATACGCTACAAAACAACAATATTATGACTCTCATAATATTTGGACAATTTCTTATTTAATCAAGAAATCTTAATTTTTAAAAACAAACTGAAACTGGTATTGTTTAAAAAACGTTAAAGTATAACAAAATCAACATGTACACACAAACGTCAAAAATCCCCGTCCAGAAAGATGCAAATGTTGTCAAAATTGCCGTGGAAATGACTGGTAAAGGACCACAGTTAATAGAATTTAATCAGAAGCAGCCCCTTACTGGAATAATAACGGTTCGTAATAAAAAAAGATTGATTCAAATGTATAAATACAAATCTAACCTCAAACTTTGTTATGATTTAAAAAAAAAAACTTTCAAATTAATAACTTTTTCAATTATCTGTGTGGTATTTGTTACAATGCTTCTTATTGTACACAATATCCACATTTCGTATTTATTATATTAGTATATTATTGTTTGGAGCAACTTAATTTTTCGATTATACTCTTATTTTTCTCAAATTTTTGGAATGGCTTTCCAGGAACTTTGCAATGTCTGGAGTCTTTCTGACCCAGAGCTTTATGCTTTGCAATTTTCTGAAAATAATAACCAGAATTATATTACTGAGAAAAATCGAAATGAAGTAAAAAATGGGAGTGTTTTGAGATTGGAGCATTCTCCATCAAAAACTGCGAGTGATATTCTTGTACAACTTAATAGCACTAATACTGACGAAAAATCACTGGCAAAACTCGGAATTCTCAGCATAGATATGACGTTTGCGCTGGAATTTATTAACAAGCAAGGATTAGCTTTGTTAGTATGTCAGGTAAATAATTCTGTATTTTATAGAACACAAACTTGTCGAGTTTCATTCTACATTCTACGTGAATTTTAATTAAATATATTTTTAAGCAATTAAAAAATGTATCCAGTAACTTAAAAAATAAGTATAAAAATATCATTCAGATTGAAGCTGGAAAATATAAAGGAAGTGATCTCGCCCACGCACTGCAGTCATTCGTTGAACTGATGGACCACGGAATTGTTTCATGGGACATTCTCGAATCGCCTTTTATTAATAAAGTCGCTAGTTATGTCAACAATCAATCAACTGCTCAGGATGCTAATGTTGTTAAAGCATCGCTTAGCATCCTCGAAAATATAGTTTTAAACTCTTCAGGAAAATATACATTAGAAAAAGAAGTTACTTTTCCAAATCTAGTGATGCATTTACAAAATAACAGCTCGCAGATTCAGCAAAACGCAATCGCGTTGATAAACGCACTTTTTATGAAAGCAGATATATCAAAAAGGAGAGCAGTCTCTGCGACTTTACAGTCAAAGCAAGTCAGAAATGTGTTCTTGACGAACGTTGTCCAATCCACTGACCAGGTAGTTAATAATTTTATTCATGGAACATTTAAAAGAATTTGTATAATTATTTGCTTAAATAATAAATTATTATAAATTATTTATCTTAGCTTTCTATGAAACAGCATTTACTTTAATAACTTTTCAGTAGCTGATTTCTATTCCTTATTAAACAAATAATTAGAACAATTTAAATGATTAGAATAATTCTAGGGTCTGGTTAGCACTCATAAGATAATTTCTAACTCAGGTTGGAACAGAAATGGCACATCAACTTTACGTGTTACAAACTCTGATGTTGAGTCTCTTGGAGCAACGAATGATGACCAAAATGGATCCTCAGGATCAGGATGCTCACGACAAAATCAAAGAATTGAGAAAAATTGCTTTTGATACCGAAGGATCCTCGATTGGTGATGTAGCTGCTCGAAAGCAAGGGCTTTTTGCCAAAGATTATAAGAAACTAGGGTTCAAATATGATATAAATCCTGCTCTCGATTTTACTGAAACTCCACCAGGAATGTTGGCTCTCGATTGTATGATTTATTTTGCGAGAAATCATACTGAATCATATACGAAAGTGGTTTTAGAAAATTCGTGCAGGGCTGATGAACACGAGTGTCCTTTCGGCAGAACGAGCGTTGAGTTGGTTAAATTACTTTGCGAGGTAAGTCATTGAGAATATTTAGAAATTTTAAAAAGCTCCTCCTTGTAAATATGCTATGTGATATTTAATTTATAATTAATTTACTTCAATCTTAGGTTCTGAAAATAGGAGAGGCACCAAGTGAACAAGGACAATCCTACCATCCTATGTTTTTTACGCATGACCACCCCTTTGAAGAATTTTATTGTGCTTGCATAGTTTTATTAAACAAAACCTGGAAAGAAATGCGAGCAACCACAGAAGATTTTGTGAAAGTTTTCTCAGTTGTTAGACAACAAATCACGAGAGCTTTGCAATGCAAACCAACTGGCTTCGAAAAATTCAAAAGCAAACTGCAACAACTGACATATTCGACTATTACTACTCTGTGGCAACAAGAAAGAACCCACAGGGAAGAATGGGAAAGTCAGGCTCGTCCAATCGTCGAATTAAGAGAACAAATAACGCCAGAAATCCTAGATTTGATTCGACAACAACGATTACAAGTTTTAGTCGAAGGGACAAGGTTCACTAAATACAGTGCAAGAGGACAGGTAATTACTTTACATTTTTACTACTTCATAGTATGTTTTAAAATTGGTAGAAACTGAATGTTTAAAATATGAATGAGTTCAAGTGATAAGAAAATTAGCAAATTATT
This sequence comes from Synergus laeviventris, assembly GCA_032275145.1. Lineage (NCBI taxonomy): Eukaryota > Metazoa > Arthropoda > Insecta > Hymenoptera > Cynipidae > Synergus > Synergus laeviventris. The sequence continues at coordinate 7,726,222 of JAUESI010000036.1, forward strand.
TCTGCGCTGGTTTTTATTCTTTCAAAGCAGAAGTAATTTTAGTATCGACAATAATTTTAAAAAGCTTGATCTACTCGGTTACAGTTTTCACTTATTTCAAAGTAAGTCTTATTCTCACTATAGCTAATAATTAACGCTTTGCTTTCGAGTCATTTCGAAGAAGGGATTTGACAACTTTCTATGCTTCAATTTTAATTAAATCCACCTTTAATTCTTTCGCTTTCAAATAGTTTCAATTCTTTATTCTTGAAAGACTTTAGGATTTTGAATTAAGAAATTAAATTCGGAATGACCCTTCTCGATTGTAGAGAGGTAAACGCTATAGTAAGTATATCTTCTATTTATAGTTCGACATACAAAAATGTATTAATTTTGTTAAAAACATTTTCAGAGGATCAAAGACAAATTTTGGTATGTGCGTCTATCTCCGAATCATAAAGTCTTCCACTATGGCGATTGCGATGAAAAATCAGCACCGACGATAGAAGAACTTCCAACGAAATTAGCAGTCGTCGAAATTCGAGGGCTTCTCATCGGAAGAGATTGTCCTCACATGAAGGATCTACAAAGACGAAAAACTACTCATCAGCTCGCATTTTCACTGGTCTTAGACTCTGTCGAAGTAACAAGTTTGGATTTCGTTGCTCCTGATGAAGAGATTTTCGACTACTGGACTGATGGCATTAATGCTATACTCGGTACGGATATCCTATTTATTTCAAACAAAAAATTGTTAATCATTATATTTATGCTATTTCGTTTAAAGTATCTAAAATTTGATATACTTTTTTGTAGGCAGTAAAATGATCAGCAAAGAAACTGAAAAGGACTTGGAGACTCTTCTCTCAATGGATACAAAACTGAGACTCTTGGATGCCGAAGGAATTGATATTCCACAAGATCCTCCTCCGATTCCAGAGCCGCCTCCGAATTACGACTTTTGCTACGAATTGAAATAGGTTTTTGAAACCTTTTCTAATTATCGCGCTAATTACGCCTATATTCTACGACTGCTAGAATAATTTTGATCAAGAGAACAATTTTTTAAAGTTTGAATAGTCTTAATTTTTTAGAAAATAATTCTTACGAATTTAACATTCTACACTCTACACAGTGAGAAAATTCTTTTTAACAAGCGGGAAGTTGCATTATACACACTTCTTACCAAAGATTTTAGTTAGCAATATCCGTATAGAATTCATGTACATATTTACATTTTATCGTGAAGTATATTTTACAGAAGTTTTTAATGTGACAAAGCTTCGATGAAAACTATTATGTTTCTACACATAAGACGCAATTTTGATATTTTAACTCGATATGATTTTTATTCTAATTATATACTATGTACTATATTATGATATTCTTAAACATAGTTGATAATGATCGCGACTACTTTATCAGTATTTATACATACAATATATAAGCTATATCAAGTCTTAAGTGTAACGACAAAATATATACACTGCTTTCGATAAAATAGAAAATGTTTATTAAATTTCATGTTAAGTACACATGTCCTAGTCGCAAAAAAATTGTGATAGCAAAAAGTCACGGTCGGAAACTTTAAATGAAATCCATGTCCAGTGACAGAAGCGTATTTAAATGAGTTAGAAGCGTCGTGCGTCACTTTTGTGTCGATAAGTTTTTGAACATCACGATGTCTGTGCGGAATGTGTTTTAGGAAAGAGCGAGGCCTTTTTTCTTATCTTTTCTACATCACTTCGTCAGAAAAGATGTGATAATTTTGAGGATTGTACGCGTACTGGTCGGACGGACAGAGGAAAAATTCGATGAAATTGAGAACTGGACCTCTGCTGAAAGGATTCCAGTATCGTCCTTTCTTGTCCCGTAAATACGGATAACGTTTGTAATTGAACATTTCGTTCGTTGTTAAGTTCATGCAAGCATGTAGCACCTGCAAAAGAACGACAAATTTATTAGAACTGAATATCATTAATCTTCTTATTTGTACAGGTACAATTAAACTTCTTACCAAAGTGCAGGTTAGTATCCAACCAAGTCCACAAAAGGCAAGAGCTTCTATTAGGCCTAGAACGTAGAGCAGGTGGATTCCTTCGATTGCAATACAGTAGCAGGCGAAGTATACCGTAAATGAGCAATTGATAGCCACGCACAATACGAAGAAAAAGAACCACATTCTGGAATGTCAAGAAAAAAGAGGTTTTCGACTTCGGATTACCCAATTTTGGTTTCAAAATATTTCAAATTGATCACAAACCTATTTCTTAATCCAATGCAGTTGTAAATAAAGGGACAGTGATGATCAAAGTAAGTGACGCAACGATTACAAATGCGGCAGTGCTTGGCTCTAAGCGGTCTAAAGCATCTGCAACTATGGCAGAGTTTTGATAAAATCACGTTCCTCTTTTTCCACTTATCAAAGTACGGAATCTAAGACATTAATAAGAGAGTTAAAGTCGGTTAGTAGATGGAGAGAGGGGGGGAGGGGGAAGAGAAAGAGAGGAATGAAATATGAGACACTCCACGTGAAAACAAAAAAGAAGACATTTTTTTAAACTGCAAGCCTTTTTCTAAAATTTCCGTGGGATGTTCGTTAAATGGAATATTTATATGACGATTATGAATGAATGTTAAACTAATTCCTGATAAATTTACTTGTCTTATCACTCTGTAGTATGCGTCGCTATTTTGAGGAACATAACCAGGATCTTTTCTATTAGCTACAATCCAGGATATCCACATAACGATATTCCAATAAATAAAGCAGTAGTGGCTGCCTCGAAGAAGATTCCAAGTTAGAGGAATGCATTTGAAGAAGTACATAGGATAGCCCCAAAAGAGAACGGAGCCCATGAATAAAAGCAGAGGTCCTTTACTATTTCCCGCACCGCCGAACAGCAATGCCCTTCAAAATAAAAATGTATGTTTTATTTTTGAAGGAGAAAATAGTTTTCAACTACATTGAACAGTGTTCGAAGCTTCATGGGATTTTGTTGAGTCTTCTAGTAACGCAACGATCAGAGAATGTAGAGCTTCAGTGTTCGAATCCTCGCAGAATCGAATCACATGCTTCCAAAATTAGTCTAGAAGCTTCGAATGTTAATAATATATGAGAATCATAAAACTGAAAAATAATTTTATTTGAATTTTCAAGGCTCCAAGTAAAATCTAGAAGTCCGAAATTGCAGACCTTCTTGGCACAGTTAAAAAGCCTCGAACACTCCCTGGAGTTCGGAAGCTTCAGTCTTCAAGTTTCGAATAAGGTTCTTCCACAAAGTTCCACCGGCTTCGAATCTTCAGAGCCCTGAAGCTCTTACTTTTGGTCAGAGCACCAATCCTTGCAATTTGAAGGCTAGAATTTTAACCAAAGCTTCGAATTTCCAGAATTTCAAAGCTTTATTCATTAGTTAAATTTTATACCAACCAGAGTTCGTTGATAGGTGGAATCCATCTAGCTCTTCTTCTCTGCTCAGCCTGGAGTATTTGCACAACCTCGGAGTGATGATGACTTTTGGCCAACTGTAAAGGAGTTTTGCCATTTTTGTCTCGAGGCTCCAGTTCGATTTTGCTCTTCTCGCAAAGAATTTTAACACAGCTGACGTTTCCTGATAGACAGGCTAAATGAAGAGGGGTTGAGCCAAAGTGATCTGGCTTTTCAAGGTCCACCCCACTGTACATTAAAAGTTTTATCAGTTCTGGGTGACCCTTGTAAGCTGCCCAGTGCAAAGCAGAATCGCCGTTTATGTCCATCAGGTGACCTGAGGCATCACAACCTAAGAGAAATGCTGCAGTTGCGTATTTTCCAAACATACAAGCTGTCATCAGTGGGGTCAAGCCTTTGAAATCTGCTGTGTTTACTGCAACTCCTGACTGTTAGGAGAAACAATACTTGTAGAAATTTTCTACGACACGAATCTCTGAAATTGTTATCACTTCTCAAATCAATTATATATACCTTTAAAAGAAGTTGAACAATTGCACTGTGGCCTTTACGACATGCCCAATGAATTGGTTTTGGGCCTTGTGTTCCCAGACATGACAAGTCAACTGGACCATTTCTTTCAATAATATATCTCATGACCTATAAAACGTTTTAAATAATTGTTAAATATCGAATTTTTTTTGGATTTAAATCCATGAGCTTATTTACAAAATCTGAAATCTAAAATCTACAAACTTCAACATTTCCATCCAAAGCTGCCCAATGAGCTGGTGTGTAGCCCCATTCATCTCTTACACTGAGAATACTAGATCCATTCTTATCAACCAACTCTTCCACTGCTTGCAGTTCTCTGTAAAAAAAAATATTGATTCCTAAAATCATATGAATTGTATAAATGGTAAATTTTTAGAAATTCCGGGAATTCTCAACACTTATCAGATTTGCAACACTTCTAATTGGAATTATTGTCCTGCAATATTAATAGTCAGGGAATTTTAATTGATAATTTAATTATTTGATAATGAAACTAACCGAGCTCTGAGAAGTTCGAAAACGAGTTTAGTTTCATCTGATGGGGTTTGTCCAGGAGTTGCTTCGTCGGCATAGACATTATCGTCAGGACCATTTCTTCTTCGAGTTCTGGAATTTTTCGACTGATCTTGATTGTTCAATGAAGTTGCTGAGATCAAATTGTTTGAGAGATTCCCGACCATGTCGGGATCGGGACTTAATTCCCATACAGATCTTGCTGATCCCGGCCCTGTTACAGGGCTTATGGGATATACCTGTATAGCATATTTTCAAATAATTAAATAATTGTATAATAAATTTTATGAACCTCTACATCCACTATATATACATATATAAGGATTTTTCCTCCATAATAACTTACTTTTGTATTTTTAAATATAAGAAATCTACTATTTACAGTGTGTGAAAATATTTCAGGATATTTGAGAAGCCTTGAAACAATTTAATTTAATTTAATTTAATTTTATTTTATTTAACAATATAGTGCAAAAATACTTTCGAAATATTTTTTTAAACGTAATATTAAGTTTAAAATGTTCCCTTTCCGGGAAAATATATATTTTTTTATTTGTGAGTAATTTTTGGATATGTACCATATAAACTTTTCTAGGACAACAATGGAAATACCTTGCAAAGCGTCGAGAGCTCCGTGTTGCTGGGATCCACTTCAATGGATTTAAACTTGATCCTTTTTACTGAAATCTTGCTTTTTTGATGAGACAGTTTAACACAAAATTATTTCTAATTATTATTTCTTCACTTAACTGAAAATACGTGTGGCACTTGAATTTCGTAAACAGACTAGTTTGACATGTCAATTGGTACCTGCATCAGACCTAGATTCTCTGGTTAACATTTGCGCATTCGAATCAATAATATAACGCGCACCTTTACTCGGCAGCCCTGCGCGAGATATATAAAATATATCAAATGTGTTCTATATATGCTAAAAATAATTTCTGCTTCGATTTGGATATATTGTAATCGTCTGAATAATTTTCTTCAATGAGTAAAAGTCAATTTACTTCCTCTTATGATTATGTATTATTATATTATTATTACCATATATAGGTGTGTGTTATAAAAACGTGAAATAACTTAAATTAACAGAAGAGGAGCACAAATAAAATGCACTTTAATATATTATGAAAATCGACATACTTGATATAGTTTACAAATTTGAGAACTTTTAAGTATTACACAACGAAGACCCACATCTTAAAACCTTAAATTTCAACAATATTATTAATTATGCTGCTCAATAATTTTTGGCTTAATTATCTTTAAAGGCAAAATAATGTGATGGTAAACTGAAAATATTTTTAAAACTTTTCCCGCCATTTTTTGATTCGAACTCCGGTTTATGATGCAAAATCAATGTAATTCAGTCTATTATTAATATTTTTATAAAATATGATGTTTGAATATTACAGGCAACGTCATTTCATAACAACATCTTTTTATCATTTGTATTTACATTTTTTTGCTACTAAACAGTTTTTTTTTATATTATACAGATGCTTTATTATTCTTTAGGTACTTTTTTATTTGATAGTCTTTTCTGCCAACTCAAAAAATGAGCACAAAAAAAATATAAATATAGTTAAATGGTACAGCCGAGATCGAATTTACAGCTAGTTTTTATAAATCATATGTAAAAGGCAAATTTTGACGTTTAGTTCGACCTCAAAAGAAGTTGTAAAAAATGTTGAAAAAATTAACAGTTTATTTTTAAGAATTGGAAGCTTATTGGGGGTTTTTCCTCAAATCAAAGAATTTTTTTTAAGCCTACTTAATTTTTTTAACTTGTTGCAATAATAAACAGTTTAATACACAAGTCCGCATTTTTTTAGTCTAGTTTTTAGCGAATTTAGCCGAAAATAGCTTGGAAGGGTGGAGATCGCATTTCGGCGAGTCAGTGCAGTCGACAGGGTTTGATCAGCAAAGAGCCAAGCGAAAATCGGGACGACAGCCAAAGTCGCTAAGCAATTATAGAATTGGATTCGATCGAAGCGTTCGAAGAGGTCCGCTCCACCAGATTCGTTTTATTTTAGCTTAGCTTTCGAAGGCATCCGGTTGTGCATTCTCCTCGCGGATCATCGCTTCGACGAAAGTGAGTGTCCTCTTTTGCACATTTTACTCAGCGATTACGACTTGTAAACATCCTGTCCAAGTTTCTCTGGCGGAGCGCAACCCCCAATTTTCGTGACACCCTCGGTACTTCGCGATTTATTTTTTAAAAATATATTTCATAAAAAGTTGTTTTATGTTTTTATATACTCTTTTTTTTTTAAATTATTATTTCTATTATTCTTGGGTGCGTTAGTGTGTTGCGGGATGTAGTAAATTGTGTTAAACTTTTTTTTGAAAGGACTCTCAGTGGATATGGGAGTGTTTTTGTAATTCAAAGCTATACTTGTGATTTTGAAAATTGTGTTCGATTTAAATTGAAAGTGTACTTCTGATTATACTGTGAAGGAAAAACGTACACAAAACGTTTTTATTGCGAATTATAGTCAAGCACGATTTTTAGTTGTGTTGAATTTATTTAGCTTTTTAGTCCATTGTTTATCTTTTGCGTAAATTTATTTCTGGAAGAGAGTCTCTTTCTAGAAAAGTCGATTTTATTTACATCTCTTGAAAAGTTACGTGAACAATCTAGATTCCAAGTGACTTCAATCTAATTGCGAAACACGGTGACTTGGAATTTAGAAGGTGGTTGAAGTTCAAGTAACAAATAGAAGAATGATCGAAAATCTTTTAAACATTTTTGAAAGAATTTATTAATTTAATTTCTTTCTATTTGAATTTGAATGTTGATATTTATTATTTATTTATGATTCATATTAGGTTCGAGGGGCGTCCTTCGACAGATTCTGCGAGAAGCTATCAACCTAGAAAACCGACATCATGGAGGCGATTAAGAAAAAAATTGCTGCTTTGAAAATGGAGATGGACCGAGCGAATGAAACGGTTGAAGTAAATGAAACGAAGGCTCGCCAGGAAAATTTAAGAGCTGATTTGCTTTTTGAAGAAGTGCGTGATTTAGAAAGAAAACATGCTCAGATGGAACGTGATTTTGAAATCACTAAAGCCAACCTTGAAACTTCTACGGCAGAATTAGAAAAATGCGAGAAAGCTTATACAAAAGTGAGTGCGACAATTTTCAAAACTTAAGGAAAAAACAAATCAGTATTTCGAAATAAATTCAACAGGAAGTCTGATAGAGTAAACAATAACTTCAGTGAATTATTTAAAAATGGAACATAAGTGTAGAAAATGAAAAATGTTAGCCAGAGATGAATCGTTGTTATTTGGATGCTTTATTTTATTTTTTACAGGCGGAACAAGACCGAACTTCAATGACGAAAAGAGTTCAGGATATTGAGGAGCAACTTCAGAAAAAAGAAGAATGGCGTACAACGGCAACAATAAAATTAGTACGAGCATCTGAACTTGCTGATGACGCGAAAAGGTGAGAATTTTATCCAGAGAAATATTAAAAAATGGCTCTTAATGGTTCGGATCATTGATTATTCTTGTTAATAATTATTTTCTTTATTTTAGAATGTGCAAAGTACTGGAAGAAAGGAATAAGCAGGACGAAGAGAGAACGGAGAAACTGTCAAATGAGCTGAAAGATGCGAGACTGATTGCCGAGGACGCCGACACAAAGTCTGAAGAGATTTCGAGGAAGCTGCAGTTTGTTGAGGAAGAGCTGGAAGCTGCGGAGGAGAGAGTGAAGACTAGTGAAGCGTCAGTATTTGTTTTAGGGTGACCAAAGTATGGGCTCGACATTTAAGAGAGATCTTTGAAAAATTAAACTCACAATCAGGAAGCACGAAGAGAACGAATCCATTTCTTTGTCGAAGCAGTCTCTGCATAAGTGCGTTTCCAAACTTCTTCCCCGGGTCATAAGCCTTTTTTCTTTTACTTCTTCTTTTCTGCTTACAGAAAAATTATTGAACGAGAGGATGAGCTCTTCATTGTCCAAAATATTGTGAAATCTTTGGAAGTCTCCGAGCAAAAAGTAATTTTTCTTGATATTTTACTACTTCATTTCATTTTGTTTCATTTTTTTACTTCCCGTTTCTAAAAGTAATAATTGCTTTAGGCCAACCGCCGAGTGGAGGAATTAAAGCAGGAATTGAAGGATTTGAAGCTATTCTTTAAGGCGACAGAAAAGCGAGCTTTGCAGGCTGAAAGGGCAGTCAAGGCACTTATTAGAGAAGTTGACAGAAAAGAAGGTATAGTTATTTTAGTTATAGAAGATTCTCTATATGAATTAATGCTTCTATGTCTTTATTTTTATTGGTTTTTTAAAAATTTTTCAGACGAGTTGAGAGAAGAAAAGGAGAAGTACAGGGCTATGTGCGATGATCTGGACTTGACCTACGCTGAAATGACGGGATTCTAGGCCACAGCAAATTTAAAATTACTAAGTTTTTTACTTTCGCGCTTCTTTTGCGTTCGCTATTCAAAATGGAAATGCCAATCGCTTTCTCTAGATATGCTGATTTAATGATTTCTGTTGCGACAAGCTATAATAGGCATAAATAATATAAATATACGATATTATAAATTCACTTTTAGAGTTTTTGGAGCTTTTTGATGCTTATGCTTTGCTTAAGAATTGATTAGGAATGCACATCGCTTGCTTATCTTAGCAATCATTATCGCTTCGCTTCGCATGATATTCAGCCAAGATTAATTTCGATTAATGAACGTCAGTTGTTCATCTGACGAGTTCGTTTATTTTTCAGGAACTATCGTGGAAGTCTTGATACACCAATTTCACCCTTAAGGTATATATCTTCTTTTCCTAAAATCTCGTTAGGTTTTTAATGCTGTACGTAAAGCTGTATTTTCAATAAATACCATTCAAGAATCTGAACGGATGTTTCTCTTCTTTTAGAGGTAAGATTAATCACGTCCTGCCAAGAATTTTTTCAAGTCATCATGAAGACATTTTCAATTCCTAATCCCTTACCAACATTCAGATTTTTATATACCTTGTATAAAATATTAGAAGACTTTATTTTCTTCGTAAATTTGAAATATTTGGGTAAAAAAATAGCAAAATTTTTATTTCATTATATTTGAAATCATAAAGTTTTAGTTTAGGTTCTAAGGCTTTGAAATACAAATGAAATACAGGTTCAGTTTTCAATATTATAATTTTAACATTTGTTGACGTGGAGAATTTTGTATTTTTGCTAAGATTTTAGCATTGGTATAATAATGGAAATTCTTTCTATAATCACAAATTCGAAATAAATAAATGTAGATTTAACAACGAGTGTTCAGTGAAAACGAGAAACGTTTAAAGGTATGCGAAGAACTCGAGGAATTCATTCTAGGCTAAGTAAAGAGTTCGACAGCGTTGTTCTTTTGCATTATTTCGAGTCTATAAAGCAACGATCTCTTCGGTCATCGAGTACAGTAACCCGTAAGCCTTTGATTCGAAAGTGAGTGACAATAAGAAGCTCTTTAATATTTAGAAAATTTAATAAAACAAAATAAAATAAGGATATTTTTCTTTAAAAAAGTGCTTTTTTTATTGGTCAGTGAAAAAAGTGGGACTGGTTTAATATATCTTAAGTTAATGCTGATTATTTAACATTAATTTATCGTGAAGAATAAAATTTGGTGCAATGAATGCAATTAAGAAGAGATTGCAGACTTTGAAGATTGAAAAGGATCTCGCACTAGAAAAAGCGGATGCTTGTGATCAACAATCTAAAGAAGCTAACAGGAGGGAAGAAAAATTGATAGATGAAGTTCGAGATTTGGCTAAGAAGTTAATGCAAATGCAGCAGGATTTGCGACTTAATAAATCTCAACTGGTTCAGTCAAATTTAAATTTGGAGAAGAAGGAAAAGGCTTTCTTGTCTGTTAGTTGAATTTTCAAATTTAAAAAATTTATGAAAATTAAGAACCAAAGTTAATTTCTTATTTATTGTTTTTGCATTTTATTTTTGCTTTTATTAATAGGCACAATCTGAATTAGCAATGCTAAATAGGAAAATGCAGCAATTCGTGGCGAATCTAGAAAAGTCTGAAGAACGGCGACTGATTGCTCAAACAAAGCTTGCGAAAGCTTTGGAGACTGCTGAAGATGCCAAAAGGTTTGTCTTTGCCAAATGTAGAATGTTCTCGAATTTTTTAATTTGGAAGACAATTCGAATTATTTCTGCAATTTCAATGCAAAAGATAAAATAAAATGAAATAATAATGTAATTTAGAATCTGCAAAGTTTTGGAAACAAGAAGCAAGCAGGATGAAGAAAGAATGGATCAGTTGACTGCTAAATTAAAGGACGCAAGAATTATTGCAGAAGATGCAGATAACAAATCGGATGAAATCTCGAGAAAATTAGCGTTGGTGGAAGATGAACTAGAAATTGCTGAAGACAGAGTCAAATCTAGCGAAGCGTATGTAATATTTTATTTTTAAACAATGTGTATAAATAATTGCATAAAACAATTCTTAGCAGACAAAAATTATTTTATTTTAGAAAAATTGCTGAACGGGAAGACGAGCTTTTCATTGTCGGAAACATCCTTAAATCTTTAGAAGTCTCTGAAGAAAAAGTAAACCTCTTGAACATTTAAATATTTTCTACTTATTCTGTTTTACTTGCCTTGACTAATATTTTCCATTTTTATTATAAAGGCTAATCAGAGGGTTGAAGAGTTCAAAGAACAGCTCGAGAGTCTCAAAGCGAAATTGAAAGAAGCAGAAAAACGAGCCATTTTCGCTGAAAAATCTGTTAAATCCTATATGGAAGAACTGGAAATGAGAGAAGGTCTCTATGAAATAAAAATAATTTGTTTATATTTAAAAACAGCATTTTTTGCAATATAAATCATTTTTTCAGATCGACTGCGCAAAGAGAAAGCAAAATACAAATACATATCCGACGATTTGGATTCTACCTTCTCCGCACTTACTGGATTTTAGGAGCATTCATTTTTATCAAAAAAAAATTCTTACTATACAAAAATAGATAAAATTTCAAGTGTCCTGAGAGTAATACAATAATTAATATTAATTACCTTCTATATGAATCTGACGATATTATAACTCTGTGAAAGTAGGTAAATTTCGAAATATATTATCCCAAACAAATAAAAAATTTCAATTGAAATTTCAATAGAAATAGAAAATTAAAAAAATAAGAACATCTTGGAGAGCTTTATACGATATCAATTTATTGATTCGTTTCTATATTCAACACAATGTTTCCGAAAAGTCGTATCGCTTTAATAAAGTTAAGAATTTTCACGAGCATTACTCGTGGCTCATACTCATTCTCACAACGAGGAAATTCTCGAGACTAGATCAAGTTTTTAATCGATTGGTCATCTTAAATCGAATTTCGGGTCCTCGGATCATACACTCGATCGCGATTTCTTCAACCCAGCAGCATGACTAGAATCATTTAATTCATTGTCAGTCAAATAAAAATAAAAAATTTTTCATCATAAATCCCACGTGGATTTTTTCAATCGAGAAGTGTTACCATACCTAAAATGATTATATATAAAAGTATAAATGAATATAATTTTAATTTAACTTGTATACAAGCAGGAATATTTTTTTGCATTTTTAGTGAAAGTTTAAGTGGATGAAAATGATTGTAATTAATAAAATAATTTTTTGGAAGCATGCTGCTGTGTTAAAGTAATTTAACTCCATTTCTTCCACACTAATATTTTGTACACAGTAATTGTCGCAATCATATTGACACAACAATTATAGTAATTAATAGTTCGTTTGATTCGCACTCGAATGAACTTTTATCTTTTGTTTCAGATTTAATAATTATCGTATTAACTCTTACTTATCGACCAAGTATCGTAGAAAAAAGATTGGCGGTGCAGTCGGTCGAAGACTTATTTGACAATAAAAAATAATGTACAAAAATTGTGGCGGCCCAAAAACCTGCCTAGAAAACAGTCAACGCACGATTAGGATCTAAATTAATTCGAGTTTGATTCACGTGCTTCCTCTCTTATATACATGTAATATAATATTTATCTACGTTTAAGTTTGCAGTCCATCGCATTTTCGTCGTTTATTTATAGAATAATCCTTAAAATTAGATTTTATGGAGAAAAATTACATTTCTTTTATGATACGATTTATAATTTATTCAAATTTGAGAAATTCGAGTTTGAGATAATTTTTAATCCTCGAGGAAATGCAAATATCGAAATAACTTTTCCTTTTTCAGGGCGTTGGAACGGTGAATGAAAAGTGGGAAGAATTTGGAAATACGTTACGTCACATCTTGTTTCAAGACAAACAATTCAACCCTTCCAATACCCTTAAAACTTTTGATAAAATCTAAAAGTAGCTAAAACCAGATAACAATTTTTTCATAGAAGCGATTTAAAAAATTCAAAACGACGAATGCACGCTCGAAATTTACAGCGGAATCACATTTCCGGTGACGGTACTCTTTACCTACAAATAGAAGTCTTACAGCATATTAACGGATCTAAATAATCAACGTTTATACGTACGTATATAAACATTACAATGCAACAGAGCCCAACGATAAAGATCTTCTCTGTAATCTTTTTTATTTTATTCTCCCTTTGATTTGTTTTCACACTAATGCCCATCTCCATTTTGGAAACCACTTGCCTTCCATTTTTTTTATGGTCTACCTCGTTTTATTATGAATTTTTATCCTCTGCGTATCGAAAACGAATAATAGGATGGACAGAAAATTAAAATTTTAGAAATCAAAAACTGCCTACGACTAAAAAGATTCATATTTGAGCTGTCATATAATTTGTATAAAATTTTTAAGTGATTAGTCAAGAATAAGTTGTTTCTCACATTGAGAAATATTTGCAAATGGAAACAAGACCTGAAGACTTCTCACTTTTCCAAGATTATAAGAGAGCCAAATGGAAATTTTCAGCCCGAGGGAGTAAAAAAGTTTTGTAATTGTTTTTTCAATACAGCCTAACGAATAAGTCTTTGGTCTCGGATGGGTCTCCCGCTGGCTATCGGGAAGTCATTCCAAAATTTTACTATAATTAATAACTGTATTAGAAAATGGGGGATAATTAAATAATTAATTAATAGGTACAAGCTGATTGGACTTATCATTGTCAGTTTTGATAAAAACTAGTTTACATTTTGGCAGTTTATATACACACACACTTCCTTGATTGAAAAAATCTGATAAAACTGGAATTATAATATTTATACTAAAAAACATATACATATAAACATAAATATAAATGCTAATAAAAATAAAAATAAAAGATATCGACATTTTTTATATCTTTTTTTTTCTTGATATATTCTGCTCTTTTATATTGTTGAATATTCTAATTAATTTTTTCCGACCAAGGAAGTACCATTGAAATATAATTTATAAATCTTAAAAATTAAAATAAGTGTTTTGGTTTCTGAAAAAATTTCTTTCTCCAGAATAGTTACCCGGAACGATTCGCAGCGGCCTGAGCAAATTTTCGTTTAGCACGAATTCGTGCTAGTCGTACTTTTTCATTCGCACGTATTTTTTTTGCATTCATACACACGCGTAATCGCAAACCTCGCCGTGTCTCTTCTCAAATTTTCATTTTTCAGACGGTCAAAGAATTTTCAGAATAGAATAGACTAAATTTTTATACATTTATAAAATACAATAACAGATTAGAAAACGATTTTTCATTAATATTATTAGTTTATAAAATTACACGCTCATATCAGTAAAGATTCGATTTAATGATACTTTAATTTTTTTTCAGTGCCAGTTATCATTCGATAAAAAAGAACACTATCGAAATATTATTTTAAGAAAAAGTTATGTCTATGTCCTTTTTTGAATGTAAATCTTAATTCTAAAAATTGTAAGTCTTCAATTCATTGAAGCAAAGTTCCAATCGCTTGTATTTGGAACGAGCGATATGTTTATTATCTTTACAGACTTCAATTTTCAAAAGTTAAGCTTTGGGTATAATCGAGCCTCCATTAAAAAGAAACAAAACTTCATTTTGTCTCTTCGTATTAAAATTATGTATGTTGGTTGAGTGCTTCTTAGATGCATGTGGCTTTAAAGTTTGAATACTATAAAGTTTAAAATACTTGAATTTATGCCTTTAAATGACTTAATTCTTGAAATTTTCGAAATATTGGTTTCAAAATTCAAAGCCCAAAATATCCTACATAGTATCAATGAGTGTTTCTACATATTTATCAGTGCATCTCTATAATTCTGGATACATACTACATCTAATGGTTTAAATGAATCATAAATAATTTAATTTTAGACAAAAAAATATATAAAAGTACAAAAAATTCTTAAATCTTTATAATAATTTTACAGAGAACATTTATATCTAGATTAAAAAATTTGTGAATCTCAAGAATTGTGAATTAACATCAATGTATTTATTTTTTATATCTACTTAAATCGATCGAATGGAGTCAAACTCTTGCTGAATGAAGAACTAAATTTTTTATTTTTGTATGGAAAAATGTCCTTTTTGAGAGTGTAAACATTAATTATAGTAATCTTTAAAGGCAAGATCTTCAGCTACTTAAAAATATTTGATATGGAAACTCCAAAAAATGGAGAAGTGTTTTTCGATAATTGATTGGCACCTAATTATGTGAATAAATTAATGAAATGTGGAACGAATGGATCTAAAGTATGAAATATTTTGAAATGTGTAACGTACACAATAAATTTGTACCCTCATGGCAGTTCTAGGTCCGATAAAATATTACCTAAGAGTTTAATGATAAAAAAATTACGTCCGCAGAATATTCAGGATTCAGGGTGATTTGTTCAACACTTATTGTCAAGACGTTCCCATAAAAAATGTAATATTGAATTCGATTGAGTCGCTGATAAAAATGTTAGTATCGACTCGGACCAATTTAGTACGGACACGAACCAATTGAACCTAGCTTATCTATTGAGATTGAACTGAAAAAATTATAAATAAATTGTTTGGCTGACATAATATATTCTAATAGGGACAATGAAAGAAATGCTGGCGTCCATTATTTACAAGGTTTCAATTTGGCAATTTTGTTTCTTTTTTAAATTTGAGTTGAGACACGGCGAGGGGCGTAGGGCTGACGTTGAAACGACGTTGGTCGTAGAATTAGGGGAAGGAGTTTGGGGAATTACGGATTTTAAACAGCGATTGAATAATCAGAGGAGGGGTTGTTTTGGGTGCCTGGCCTCGACCAAAGAGAACTCCTGAGGCCTAGTTTCAATTTTTTCAAGGAGTCAATATCGCATTCAGCTTCGCTGAGTTCTGGGCGCTCGACTCGTTCGCTTCCTGGTGGAGGCCCCACCTGATTTAATTGGTTCCCACCGAAGGCGGTTTCCGCGACGGATATTGGAGGCAGTAGTGTGCGCAGAGAACTCCTACCGGGAACGTGCCATCTGGGGAGATGATCAATTTGTTAGTTTTAATCAAAATATAATATAAAATCCATTTCTTTATTTTACTCAACAAATATTAGAATACGTTTTTCATTAAAGGAATTAAGAGTTTTAAATCTAGCTTCAAAATTTAATTAATTATTAAGTATTAATTAAAAAGTGAGTACCGCCACAGAGCGATGAAATATCTAATAAAAAAAATCCAAATTAGGATTAGGACTTGAATCGAACACCCATAATACTGTTCAACTAGATTACCTAGATCGGCCTCTTCTTGGCAAAGACTTCTGCTCGGACATGGGTGAGATGTCTGAGGAAGTGCTCGAAGTGCCGTGATATATAAAATCTGAAACCGCTCGAACTGAAAAATTGATATATTTGGTAGATTAATAATTATTTACAATAATAATTCTGAAATATTCGGATACTCTGCTTACTGTGTTTCAATTTGCCTGCATCCAGTTGATTCGAAGACTCCGTCCGGGAACTCGTTAATTGATCCGGGTCAGACTCGCTCTCGTCGGTCTCGACGTCTCCCGAAGTATGTTGCTTCCTCTGTTGACGTCGTCGCGACGACACGCTCTTCATTGTCTGAAGGATACAAATTTTTATTGTCAGGATGTCTAGTTTAAAGATATTTTTTCGTTTAGTAAATATTGAAAAAAGACTGACCGTCACTTGGGGGGGAGGACTCGCGCATCCCTCCGTCATGGCGTGCTCGTGATACATGAAGCTGTGAAGAAGAGTGTTGTTGGGGTGCATGCCGCCCCCGGAGGCTTCCGCGCCTACAAGACCTCCCAGCCCTGCCAGGTTTCCCCCTCCACCCTCCGAAAGCTGGAACGTAGCGTACGGCGAGATGTCCTCCGCTGTCTCTGTAACCCATGAGAGGCATTGCCTACCTTTCAAATCGCGTCAAATCTCCTCAATCGCTTACTCATCTACCCCTTTTAGTCTAAAAATCTACCTCTACTAAACGAGTAGTAAAAATAATATAATACAATCAAATCTTTTTGCCCTACTTTTCGAAAATCAATTAGAGTCAGCCCTACGTAATACCAGACCTATCTTTCGTCCGTATCGTAACAAAGATTCACCTGGAATCTTCTCCGGTCCTCCCGAATTGGCCTGCTGAAGGGCCACCTTGTGGATGGTGGCATAGTACCTCTCCCTCTGGGTTTCGGCGTTCTGTTGATTCTCCTGCGACTCCTTCATCGGCCTCTGTACCCGGTCCCCCGAATATCCTGCAAATTCAATAAATCGAAAGGACATTGCAATAAACTTCGTGTATCAATTGGCTCTCTAACTCTTTCAGAATACAATAAATAAGGGATCTAGTACTTACTATTTTTCCAACGCAAAGCAAGAGTGACTGCCGCCCCAAAAAGTGCGGCTGCGGCAACTGCTAACGGCAATATGATTTTCACATCAGCATAAAATGGTATTCCTGCTATAAATCCTCGCTTGGAAAGTTCTGGTGGAGGAGGCTCTACAAATTTTCAAACATCAGCATTATCACAAATAATAATCGAATTTCATAATTCCCTCTTGTCTTTAAATTGGAATTTATACAAACCTCCTTCCTTAGTTAGAGTGACAAACGTAAATTCAGCCTGATTACTTCCTGCGACATTGTGAGCTTCAACTTTCAGTTGATAGACTGAACTCGGTGCCAGATTTGTGACAATAAACCTGCGTTGCATTTTAACACTGTTGGATACCAGAGTCCAGTGAAATTCATTGATTGGTCTGTACTGGATGATGAAGTAAAGTATAGGGCAGCCATTGTCTGGCCATACAAGGAGACGGAGGGCTAGAGTTGTTGAATTTGGTGCCAGGAAGGCTGCCGATGGTGGAATTCCTGGCGGTTGACCTTGAGTTCTCACAGAAAGAACTGGCGAGGAAGGACTGCTTCCAATTTTGTTGTGAGATGTTAAATAAAGGTGATATGTGTTTCCACACAGAAGTCCCTATGACAAAAATTTGAAACTCAAGGTCATTTATCAATTACTTGGCCAATTATGAGATCAATTATTATTATCCACTTAAAATAGGTCTGACCTTCAATTCATGACTTGTAGCTCTTCTCGACAATTGCAATTCATCCAAATTGCCGTGCGTTGTTCGATAATGTAAAGTGTAGCCTGTAAGAGGAGCTGCTCCATTGTAACCTTGCTTCCAGTGAAGTAAAATGCTGCTGGCTGTCGAACTTGTCACGTAAAGAACGGGGGAATTTGGTGGAACTGTTGGATAATAAAATAAGTGATTATCAGAAATCTAAATGGTTCAATTAAAATGTATAAAAGAATAAAATATCGAAATACCTTGAACAGTCAAGGTGTAATGCAGTCTGTCACTTCCTTGGGAATTCTCCACTTGACAAGTGTAATTCCCACCATCCTGGGTTTGGAGATTCGACAGAACTAGTTCTCCAGTTTGCATGATTTGAACATTTCTAGATGAATCAGTGTGAATCTGTTCAGAGGTGCCTTTGAACCATTCTCTTGCTGGATCGCCAACTGAATTGCAAGAAAGTGTCGCTGATCCTCTCCAGGGTTTAACCACGTGACCACCGAAAGAGGTTATTCTCGCAGGAACTCGATTTGTGGGAACTTGAGCTGCTACTTTAGAACTTTGGCCCTCACCAACTCGAGTACTTCCGGTTACCCAAAATTGATACTCAACATGCTGCTGCAGACCAGTTGCCTCGAAGAAAGTATTTGCCGCTGGCAGGGTCCTTTTTCCATGATTTAGTTCTTCACGACCATCGACGACTCTTAAAAGTATTCAAAAATATATTAAACCGATTCAAAGATCTGGATTAGGATGTCATTCAATTATTTTACTTAATTGTTAGAGGAACAGATTTTGATACAAGAGAAAGGGGCAGGCGGTCGATACCACTTTATATTAAATTAGAATTCTCACCGAGTGTAGAGATTGTACTTCGTAATGATACCATTGGGTTCAAGAGGCGGTAGCCATGAGATGAAGAGGGCTTGTGGTGAACTAACAACCACTTTAATATCCGCAGGACTACCTGGAACTGTTAGCACAGGTTATTAATTATTAGAGAAGAGATTGCTCCTACTCCAAATACAGTCTGCCGTAATGATTAATTAAGTGCATATGGTAATTATCACAAGAGCAAATTTAGTTTAGGATTTATCTGAATAAACATTGAAATAGAAAAATCCTTAGTTTAATCTTGAAAAATTTCTTAATTACCATCTTCCTCAGTATGACAATAAGTTACTCGAGTTGCAACACCATCTCCAACTCTTGTAAATGCGAGCACTTGAATACTGTAGTTTGAATATTTCCTTAGACCTGTTAAGACTGTTGTAAGAGCATTGGTTTTCCGAATCTGTTAATAGTGTTAATTAAAGAAAGTCGCTAATGAAAATTATCCAATGTACAATGATTGATAATTTACTTCAATAAAAAAATTACGTACTTCCATTTCGTCGACACTTTGCCAACTTTCTGCCAACATTGGTTCGTAATGAAGTTTGTAACCTTGAATAATTCCATTGCTATGGGAAGTGGCTGGAGGTTGCCATGAGACTTGAAGAGACTGAGAAGTCAATGCTGCACATCTTACGTCATCAGGTGGTGTGCTTGGTACTAAAAATTTCAAATAGGAATGAGTTGATCATTTAGATTGAGTCTTGGTTGCTTGACAATTAATACAAAAAATATATTACTAACCATCTTCTAAGGTCTGAGTGGTCAGAGGTTCAGAAAGAGGTCCAGATCCTATTTGATTGTAAGCTTGAACAACCAATGTGTATCTGGTGTAAGGTCGAAGTCCCGAGAGCCGAAGTTCGCCTCCACCTTCCTCACCATCTCCGGATACCGAGGTAAAATTATAAGACGGATTCCCAGAGCTGGAGAAAACAAATTGATATCTTTAAATAGTTCTCATGGTTCAAAAGTGGTGGGTTGTTTTAAGGTAAAAATTAATAAAAATGATCTGCTCACGTAGTCTCTCTATATCCTACATTGAAACCCTGGACGTCGCCATGTCTAAGTTCAGGAAGGGGAGGAGACCAAGTAATCAAAATTTCTGTAGAGGAGAGTGGTCTGGCCACCAGATTGATAGGGGGACCTGCTGGTCTCTGTGGTTCTGTTCTCACTAAGAGTTCTGTGGATGGTGCTGATCTTCCAGCTGGACCTTCTGCAATCACTCGAATTGTATACCTCGTCGCTGGTTTTAATTCATCGATAAGTGCAGCATAAGGAAGAGGTGGTCCAGTTAGTTCCTGTTGCTGCCACAAACCTAGAATTTCAATATTCAATATTCAGTATGCAGCAATCTCTATAGATCCTTAAGGATTTTCATCTAAAATCAGGCGGCTCCAAAATTTTCTGAATGATCACAAAATATTCATTAAAATATATTTAGGCTGCATGGAAAAAAGATATTTTCGTATTGGATTAGAGTTTTTGAAAAATAGAAAATAAAAAAATGAAAGAGGTTTATACCTGGGTGCAAAAGGTAATAAATGTTACCTTCTCCTTCCTTATATTGAAGAATATATTTGGTCACTTCGCTCGTGTCTTGGGATTTATGCTGCCACTTTACATTGATACTTCGACTTGCAACCATCGCAGTTTCTAGTCCACTCGGTGGTAAAGGTGGTTCTAGAAATATTTTAGAGCATTGGTTTTTAGTTCAATAATTAAGGAATATTGGAAAGTTTTGTTTTCTGCTGCGGAATTGTATTGTACCTTGCACTATTAGTTGTACTAATTGTTGATCGCGACCATATAAATTGCTGGCTTGACAAAAGTAAGCTCCACTATCGGAAGCTTCAGCAGAGGCGATTTGTAGTTGAGCTACAACTCCATCAGGCGTTACTTCTTGCTTCACTGTGACCCTTTTCAAATAAATTTCATCTTCACTTTTAAACACGAAATATCTTTTTAAAAAATTAATGTTCGAGGCCTTTAAAGAATTACAATAAGGAAAATCAAATTCTGTGTTTTTCTTACCGATAATTAGTGGAAGGATTTAGTTCGATCTTACCACCTTTCAACCAGGTGACTGTTACAGGTTTATCGCCATGAACTTCACAGTGTAAGGTGGCTGTATCACCTTTCTTCACAGTTACAAGACGAGATGGCGCCGCAAAGAATGGCGAGGCTGTTAAAAAATGAACACATTATTTCCTAAAACTAAAGATATTTTTGTTCAAAATGAATCTGAATAGAATTAATTTCATCTGGTCAGTGATAGCAATAGAAGCTTTGAGAAAAAATTCGGAAGAGTCGTTTCAAACGATCAGCAGCAATTACAGTTTGAAACTTACAATTGACCTTAAGCTGCACTACTTTTCCAATGCCAGTTCCAATTCCATTGCTGGCTTGGCAAAGGTAGAAGCCCTCTCGATCTTCTTTAACGTGTTGAAGTAGTAAAGTTCCATTCGGAAGAAGTTTTGTGTATGATCTTTCGCGCAGCTCTTCATATTCCCCAGATTTGCCACCTGTTATAAATAAAATATTTCCATTGCTTAAATTTAACAAAAAAAATTATTTCTGCATTTTATAAAAAAATTAAAATAAACTCACAGCCTGAGAAAAAGCTTTTCAGGAGTTATGCAAAAATATCGCTAGAAATAAATTCTCTCTTTTAATCTTGAGAGTATGCTCCTGTGAAATATAATTTTAAAAGCAGCCGTGGCATAAATTTCTTGATCAATGCTAAAATGTAAAAAAAAGAAAGAAAGCTAACTATAAATCAGAGAAAAGTGAGCGCGAGTTCGTCGCAAGTTTTCTAGGCAGTAAAAAAGTTAAAGAGGAGGACTATTTAAAAAAGTGTTCGTTCGCAAAATGAACGAACGAGATATCTGGAAATTCAATCGGAGAGAGAAATATCTATCGTGGCGTTGTGAGCGCTAATGGAATTCATAAATCGCTGAGGTTTACATCGGTGGGAATACTCTGTCTGACTATGTTCGACCATTTCTACTTTCAAGCACGTCCAATAAGGAGAATAAGCGAGCAATGGTCCGACGGTTCTAAGGGGAAAATACTAGTATCGGTCAGCCCCCATTTCTCCAATAACCAATAAATTCTGAGGAGTGATGTTGAGTATAATAATTGATTGTTCCTCACCGAAGTCCTTTTTCTTCAGATAGAATGAAGGCTTTTTACCGATAGTGATTTCATTGGTTTTATCGATTTCAAAATATTCAAAGTCGTTTTAAGGAGTTTTTAAAGAATTTCAAAACAACTCTTGTAGTCTTTTAAAATCTTTTTGAATCTCCAGTTATTAAAAAATTATGAAAAAATCTACCCGTAAAATTAGGATGACACATATTTTTTTAAACTGAACTTATATAATCAGGAAATTGTATCCGAAAAATGATTACCGGTCGCTTTTTTCCAAACGATGGTGGGAGTTGGCACACCTTGTGCTTGGCAGTGCAAAGCTACATGCCTATTTCTCTCAACACTCACATCTGTGGGTTCGACAATCCATCTTGGTGGAACTGAAAATGAAATCACTCCAATTTAAAAATTCCGCCAGAGGCCTCAAGCAATATTTACTGGTCGTTAGCGATTTTCAAATTTTCTTTTAAAGAGAAAAAGGATTTAAAAGCGTGGGATCGCGTGGAAAATGAGCAATGTCATCTTTGCTGTATTTTATGTTTATAAACAATATAAACTTTGTAAATCAACTGAGCATAGACAACATCATCGAAAAAGCTCAAAGTTCTAAAGCACGCCACCTTTAAGTTATTCAAATTACGCCAACGACAAGCTCGTTTTTTTTTTAAATTTGGAATATAATCAAAATCAAAGAAAGCTGATCATGACTGAATTTCATTGAAATAATTATCGAAAGGTTTAATTTTAAGTATCAAAATTTGTAGATAGGTTTGCACTTTTGAAAATTTTGAAATTTATGGTAAGTAAAGAATGAGAATTGAGATGGTGTTATGGAAAATGGTTTTGAGAAGGGACGTAGGATCGCAATCGACACGAGAGATCTCTGAGTGAATGAAAGATTTTTCGTAAATTTTTTGACATTTAATTTATTGAAGCAAATGCTTATTCGAGAGGAGAGAACCCGCTTATTGTGTGAGACCTCCCGTGTAGAGCCGGCGAAATTTTAGGTTTCGAGGTCGGTCGATTGGCGGGTTCTACTTTTACGGTGGTGAAAAAAACGCTGCACAAGCGAGATACTGTGAGTGGAGTTCAACGTTTTACAAGACGATATGTCGTCCTATGTGACACGTGTAATATGTATAATACAATAACATTGGTAATAGAAATATGTAAGTATCTGGTTTACTTAGCGTGAATATAACAAGTAGAACTCTTGAAAAGGCAAATTAGGCGCATTGGGTAGGATCAAAGGGGTTCAGGATAATTGGTGCCCAGGCCGAGCGCGAAGGATATATTCGAGAAGAGCCGAATAAAATAGTATATAACATTTCTTTTCCCTACTAACGACTTGTTTCATAAATACAAATGTGATGTCGGATATACGTACTACTAGTCTACCTCGCCTTATTTTAGGCGATACCTGAACGACGGGCGCTTATCCTCTTATTCAAAAATACATTTTATATTTACAAAATAATACATCCTTTATAACATTGTAAAAGTTTGTTAAAAAAAAATTCTATCCAAATTAAAATTGCATATTTTCGGTGAGGAATGTTAATGGTATTCTTTGAAAGTTACTCTTGATCAGAATTTTTCATCACAGCATTTTTTTTTCTTTGAACAATCTCTGCTTTTTTTTATCGATTTCAATGATAATAGAATCAATATGCAGGGAAGAATTGCGCCTCGTCGTTCGAGCATATTGGTAATAATATGTACAACAGAAACGTAACTAGAGAGTGAGATAGAGAGAGAACGTGATTGTAAAGAGAAATAGAGAAAGAGTGTGAGATTCGTTACAGCGAGAGAGCATGCAAAAGAGAATAAAAGGTTCTCTTCCAATTGTGTCCAGCAGCGCCAGCCAAGGTTTGGTGAGTCATTCGTGAGAGTGAGTAAACGTGCTTCATAATTCATTATTTAAAATCATATATCAACAAAAGCCCGTTCAACAATCAACAAGAATACATAAACCGGCGAGAGAACGTGCAAAAAAACGTGCCAAAATAACGTGCCAAAATAACGTGCAAAAAAAGTCAGGCGTGTCAGCAACGCACCAGATTCGTAAGAAGAAGAGTTTAACGTTAAAAATAAAGAAGGTGCAACTGTTACCTTATGATTCGGTCAAGTCAAGCAAACCTCGGGGTCCACGAGATACCGACGCATTCCCAGAGAGCCAAAGCAACGTAAATGTAATACACACTGTGTCTGGGTCAGGTTTTTGGGGAAAATCGTGGTTTCTATTTTAAGGATTTCATCCCTTTTCCAGGAGTTCTTTCCATATCAATATTTATTTGAATTTAACTATTTTTTACTAAGTGAATCATTTTACTAATCTACTTTGTTAACAATCAAGTCCATATTCATATTTACTAATAAAGCTTATCAATCCCTCCCACATAAACCACGCCCATCAGCCACTCCCATAAATCAATTCGCATCATTGAAAGACCTGTCCCCTACTGTCATCTAAATCTCGGTCATTTCTTCACCCAATGACCTTGATCTGCAGCAAAGTTCGTCAAAAAAGATTATAACGACTCCCATATAATTTCCATTCAGTGATCTGATCACTAAAACTGTTCCCCAACCAATCTGATTGATCACGCCCACGTAAAAGCACTTCAATATAAGCCACACCTCTTAGTTAGACTCACCAAACAAATTCCATAAATCAATTCGTATCATTAAAAACCCCGTCCCCTACTGTCATCTAAACCTCGGTCATTTCTTCACTCACTGACCTTGACCACTAAATAAGTCACCAACAAAGCTTATTAACCATTCCCATATAAACTACGCCTCTAGTCCCGCCTTCGTTAACCCGTAAAAGTTAACCAAGCCCACAAGAATGTTCTTTACATAGAATAGTATTTCAAACGAACACAAAATACAATGGTTGCAATACCTACCCTAGCTATATTCTTTATGCATCTCTCTTAAAAAATGGCCGAAAATTGTGCAAGGTTGATAATTTGTAACAACTTTTATAATGATTAAAACTGTATCCTGGTGAAGGGATGTGTGATAAACTGTGAAGGTTAAAGCGTGATGATAATGGCAAGAAGATAAGGAACAGATGTATCCAGGGAAAGATCCCAACTCCAACCTCTTGATCATTCCTAGCATTCTTCATATAAAGCCCATTATCAAAATGAAACTAAAAATTAAATGAAACTAACATCCTTATTAAAATAAAAGTATTCTTCATCGTGACAACAGCATTCCATCGACAAAGTTTGCACTAGTCCTTAATGTGTGACGTGTTACATTCGCGAGAGCCCAAGAACCTTCTATTAGCTATTGATGAGAGGTGTGTACTAAAAATATCAGATCAGTGGCTATTGCTGAAGCTGGCAACCGTCATCAGAACAACAAGGTAACATACAGCGACCATTAAATAATAATTCAAAAAATATTCTTGCTAGACCATGAACATAGCACTGCTAAGTGTAAGCAAAGGTTTGCCGATGGAACGATCTGAGAGTTTTGATAGACAAGTTGGAGAGGACCTACAGGAAAAGGAATTTTCATCTCTACGATTGATTTATGGGATGTTTATTGACTGATGTGTTTGGATTTTGATTGACTTTTGCTTTTTTAAATTTGAAGTGAAGGGAAGTTTCGATTGACAGGTGAAAATGGATGATAAGGATTTGGAGGAAAAGGGTCGACGATCAACTAGTTACCTTTTACCTGGAGCTTGGCCGTGTACCTGACCTCGGCGGCGGGGTTCGCGGCGACACAAGTATAGTCACCGGAGTGTTCGGCAGCAAGGAATGAAATACTTAGGAGACTGGTGTAAGGATCTAATTGGGAAATATTAGCGACGGAAGCCAATTTTGGTGGCAGAGGAAAAGGACTTTGACCATCTTTGAGCCATGAAATGGTTAGGGGTGGATCACCCGCCGCGACCCCGCACACCGTCCGCGTCCGCATCCCCTCGGAAAGTCCCTCTTGGAAGGTAAATGGCTCAATTATAGGGGGTACTGGAAAAGGTCAAGAGAGAAGAGAGAACCATACGTGAGAGCGAGAAAAAGATGGCACCAAAACGCAAGAACTGTACCAGGTTTATATATATATGTATAGTATATATAAATATATATGTAATATGAGACAGTAGTAATAGTATAGTAGTAATAGTAGTAGTAGTAGTAGTAGTAGTAGTAATAGTAGTAGTAGTAATATAGTATAGTAGTAGTAGTACGTTCATGTATGTATATATAATATATATATAATATAATGTAATATAATATAATGCAATATAATATAACTTGTAGATTCAGATGTAGTTATATGTACAATAGAGGCAATAACGTAGTATTTAGAAGAAAGAGAAAGAGAGAGAGAGAGGGTGGCCCCGCCTCGGACAAAAGCCCTGCCGCCCTAAAATGGAATTAATAAACGATGTAGATACAGATTCAGACATACAAATCATTCACTCAGAAGAGCAAGAGCTTCTTCAAACGTCCGTGCTTTCCTTTTATCTCTTGATATGCATGAGGGAATTTTTCAATTTTTGTAATGACCGGTCTAATCATAAGGGCGCATAAAAATAATTTTCACTTGCAAAAACATTATCTACGAAACGTTTCATTTCTCGTTTTGCAACTGAACATTATTATCAAATTTTTTTGAATAGTAAATGTGGCTCGAATGTTAAAAAACAATTTCTCTCCATTTCACCCTGATGATTTAGTTTAGTATCAGTGATTTGCATATCCTAAGTGATTCAGAGGATGCAAGATGACACGAACGTTTCATCTCACGAGCTAAAAGATGGGTATCATGCATGAAAGTGAGGTACGCTAAGCGCAAGTCGTCCAATTTCAGATCTCCATGTCTTCTACAATATGCACAGTGCATACCTTAGAATATGCATATTATATCTCGACTTGGTCGCTCAGAATGGTACGAATATGAAATATGAGACCGGCGTTACATGGAAGTTATCATTTCTAAATCAATCTGGAAAATGAAATGATCTCTCCCGGAAACAATAGAAAGCAAATATAAATATGTACTCCGAGTATTGAACATAAACACGTATTCCCGATATAATAAATATACATTCCCGTCATCAAAATAAATATACATTCCGAATGCGATAGATTCAATCCGATGACTTTCATCTGAACCATCAATAATACATTTTGAAAACTGGTCGCAACCGGATTCCGAAGAAAATCAATGGATTGTGAGCCGAAAATAAAAGTACCTTCCGAAACCAATAAAAAAGTATACATTCCGCAAATAAAACTGAGTACAAATGTCGTCTCTAAAACAAAATATAAATTTCTTTATAAACGTGCATTCCCTCGAGAACATAAACAGTCGGATAAATCGTAAAAACATCCATGCTCAACTAAACACTCGAGGAGAATATAATAAAAGTGTGAAGAAAGAGAAAGACATACATGAGTCAGTTGAACAATTGAACATCGTGATAAAAAGGACGTTAAAAAATAAATGTCGATTTCTGACGTAGTTGAGATGCAGATTTATAATGTATGTACAGATTCTCTAAGGTCTAGAAGCGTTCCAGGCTCAAATTGCTTTTCCATATGAATTCACATATAACCAAGTAGCAGGCAAACTAAAGATTCTGAGCATGCACAATAATTAAAAATAATAATCGCTGCCTTCCATCTATCGCCTTGGTCTCTTTGGATAATATAATATAATTTTATATATAAATATATATGTATATATATATAATATATATAAGAAATATAGCCAGTGTAAGATTCGTAAGAGATGATAGGCGGCTGAAACACACTCATGGGAGTGCATCCTCAAATTCTCAATTTCTCACACAAAGTGGGCGGCGAGGGTGTCGGGCATTTTTTGGGGCCTAGAGGAGGATTACCATGAACCACAAGTCGCTGTGTGTGCGATACCTCTGCGGCAAGGTTACGGGCCACACAAGAGTAGTTGCCATTGTGATCTGGAGATAAACTTTCAATCATCAGTATGCTACTGAACTGCTCCATATTGGTGATGGTGACGCGTTCCGAGGGTCCCATAGACCGGCCATCTTTCAACCATGAAATCGATAGAGGTAGATCGCCCCTTGTCACTGAGCAAGTTAGTGTAGTGCGTTCCCCAAGGTGAAGGTCACGATCTGCCGTGAAGGGACTAATTTTGGGAGGAACTGAAATGTAAGAACAAGAACAGTGCGTGAGCACATTGAGCATAAAGTCCAATAGTGGCTAGCTCTTCAATCTGCATCTGGGAGCTGAATTTTCCAAAATCTGGTTCCCCTCGATCATCTGGCTTCTCTCACTACTCTGAAAAAATATCCTTGACCATCTTCTTGGTTCCAAGATCCATTGTAACTGCCAGTAAACCTGGAAGAAAATTTCTATAAAGAATGAAGAAGATTTCTTACCGATCACTGCCACTTCACCGGATCTTCTTGCGCTGTGACCTTGCTTATTTCGAGCCCAGCAAGTGTAGGCACCTGTGTCGATTTCTTTATGTACACTCGATATCACTAGGGTCCCATCGGATAGAACCTTATGGCGTAGGTCGTCTGGCAATTCTCGACCAGCTCGTTCCCACTTTATCTCTTCGATTGGGTAACCGGCTACTGGACACTTTAGCCGAAGAGTTTCTCCAGCGACGGCTGTTACTTTTGGAATGAGGCGGATGTATGGAAGACCTAGAAAATTTTTCTTAGGTAACACCACGAAGGAATAGTAAGGAGATCGAACTTGCTATTCAAAAATGCCAATAGAAACTGCAGATTGAGTACCAGCCTTGGTAGAAGGAATCACATCAAAATTACTCGCACATGCGCGGTAGCAATCTATCCGTATTCTTTCCCCTCCTGAAATTGTGCAAGTGATTGGACCGTGCTCTAAGCCTTTTGAAAAATGAGCTTATATTGTCGCAACAAGACTTTCATACCTTATCTTTTGATTTGATTTTTTTATTACCTCACTCTTTTAAAAGCATTTAAAAAGCAGTCAGAGCACGGACCACTCACTTTCACAATTTCACGAAGGGAAAGAAGACGGAAAGTAGGAAATATAAGTCAATATATCTTTAAAAATACATTGTCTATAGAAGTATGTAGAATTTTTTTTATTTTGTATAATTCATTTGTTATTATCAATTTTCTATTTTTTCGGCCTGTTAGCGCACTTTTTTAGAAAATTCTAGGTTTTTACCATAAACGTTGAGTCGTGCGGCATGAGTAACTTTTCCAGCTCGATTTTCGGCAGTGCAAGAATATTCGCCACCATCCTCAACCATGACGTGGCTGATATTAACATGGGAAATGACGTCTCCGTGAACTGTGACGTATTGCCCTATCATAACCCTGTCAGTGGAAAATATTTTATTAATAACTGTCAGCTTGCAGAGAAAATAGACGGAAATTCAATACGAGTGTAAAATTACTCATTTTTTGTGAGAGTGAACTCATTGCTCATATTGGACTACAAACTAATACGCGAGCACAAAAGAGATAAAAAGCAATAGCGAACGAGGATGATGCAAATATAACAGAAGGTGGATCAGAAGAATGGAACAAAACAGGGATTCTTTTCAAATTGATCGTTTAACGATGGAAACTCGGTGCAACCATTATAAATATAATATAAATGTATAGCGTAGTCGCACTCTTATACATCGTTACCCATTCCACAATAAATATCTTTCTCTTTACTTCTTTTGCGGTAAAAATCGAAATTGAAATTGGAAATGAAATTGCAACGCGTCTCAACGACGGCAGATGTTACCGCAGGAATATTGCCCCCGGAAATTACGTTTTAATTATAACTTGTGGATTTGTCGGTGATTTTAAGATCTCTTTTTACGACGCTCGTATTTTTCCACCTTTCAAAAGAATAATCGGAAATTCTCTAGAGATGTAACTGTGAAATATTTTTTATTTCTGGAAGAAGTGGCCGTGGAGAAGTACGTCATAAGATAAGTCTCGAAAGAGGGAAGATCGACGAATTACCTTCCATTGGTGGGCAGAGGGAAGCCATCTAGAGCCCAGGAAACTTGAGGGGTGGGATTCCCTGCGGCCGAACACTTCAAGGAGACTGCTGGTCCAGGCTGTAGAGTCTGCTCTATAAACGAGTACAGAAGAACCGGTGGTGCATCTGAAAAGAGAGTTTAGAAAGATTTTTTCAGTGCGATTTTTTCTCTTGCGTGAAATTGGGTTTTTGTGTTTACTACCTTTGATCTTTTATCCCCTAAACTATTTGAAAAGAAAAAGTCTCTCAATATTTAATTTCGCTTTAATTCTATTGGGCTGATGTTCAGAAGTCTAGGCAGACAAATTTCTTTTTTTTTTAAAACATTCCCTACGATTTCTGTTCCAATAAACAAATTAGTGTAAATAAAACAATGTTCATTAGTCAGAATCTTTGAATTCTGCTTGGCAAAAACCAAACATTAATTTCTTGGGTTTCGAATTTTGAATAACATTTCCAAAGCCGAAATTATCTTACTCTTTTATAATACGCAATAAAGCTCTCCACCTGCTAATTCCATTAAATAAAAAATCAGTTTTTGAACGCTTGAACAATTATTAAAATTATTTCATAGCTACAGCTTCGTTAAAGAATTGAATGGGATTCAATGAGGCTGGTAATATAATCCGAGAATGAAAGTTTGAGGAGGAGATTAATTAAAAATTAAAGTTGGAGATTATTTAAATCTTCGGAAATTTAAATAAACTTAGAAAGTCGGACCATCAACTCCGCCATGAATAAAAATGTAGGCGGAATATACTCTTATTAATTAATTCCCTAGATTGGCAGACTTTGAAAAATAACTTATCCCAATACTAATGAAAAATACAGAAAAAGAGGAAAATGCGATAAATGTCAAGAAAATAGTTTTATGAGAATTGTTCAGAGAGATTTTGGCGAACGAAAATATGTATCGATCATATCCTCATTTTTATTGTCCCTTCTCTCTAAAAGAAAATGAAGCAAGGGATCATAAAGTTCTTTTCAACTTCCTCTTACTCGCGGCGAAATTCCATCCGAAGATATTACTTTTGTTTTCTGTTGTAGAAAAGAGTGAAATATGTGTACTGTATAAAAGTTGTTATTCTAAAGTTTCATTACATTTAGAGGAGATAAAACGTCTACAATCTATGGAAGTGTATGCATTAAAAAAATGTATGCAAAAACTAAATAAAGAGCATACTCTGGTGCTGCATACCTGAGAGACATGAGAGTGGGACAATAAATGTGGGTTCGCTCGGTTAGAAGCTGGGCATAAAAAACTTTCTCAATATATCTTTATGAATAATGAGACAAAGTATGAGGAATGGAGGAAAGTATAAAGGAGATGGAAATCGAATGAGATAGAAGTCAGATCCGACTTCCAAAGAAACTCGAGTAATTAAAAATTTCAATATGTCCTTGTCGACGAGATGCTTCGGTTCACAACGTTTTCACAAAGGTTCCAATTCCATACTGAAGGCTCGTGAGACCGTATCAAATTTGATGAATCTCGTCGTCATGCGAGTGATCTAATTATGAACAGGATGAACAATTTTCAATGACGGAATTGTTAGCACAAGATCCCATCATTCTGATTCGAATGATTTACTTTGCACGATTGCTTGAATCAAAAATTATTTGCTTCTTTATTAAAGTAATTAAAGAAAATGTAGTTTCCTCGTACATAATATATAAACTAAAACCCTTTACCTTTCTTGAAAACATCACTCTACTTTTTAATCACTTTATTGGCCCTCTATCTGCTACCCTAATAGGGCACTTTTCAAATTTTTGTGTGAGAGTTAAATTTAGTCATTAGCACTTATAAAACGTAACGTTTCTTTATAAACATTAGTTAATTAATTTTTAATTATTTAAACAAGCAGAAAACTTTCCAGCTTTGAAAATTTGTATACCTGTCATTTTTTAAAAAAATTCAATAAATGCTCAGAAAGTAATTTCGTTAGAAAAAACATTAGGTCAACCATTGAAGGTTCCTATAGAGACGCGCCTTTGTGGCGCCTCTAAAGGGCCAACATTAAAAAAAAGATCATAACATTTTTGAAAAACCCAGGTAAACTCATATTTCAAAAAGACGGTAAAGGATCCATTATTCATATTCCCGAATACCTTATAATAGTAAAAAGTGCACCATCAATCTACTCTCTGAGATGACGTTTGTGTTTAAATTGCGCTTGGCTATCTGAGAATCCACTTAACGTTTTCAATTCATAATGGACGTTAAATTCCGTTTTCTGTGATATTCTTGTTAATTTTTTATTCCAGGTCTCTCCCCTCCATCGGTAAATTGAAATAAAACGGTCTTTAGAGTGGAAATTAGATTCTTTTAGGTCAGCCTCAACGCTAAATTCGCTTGTTTTGCCTCTCTCACTCTTCTCGGATCTCTTTTTCGAGCTATCTATCCATCCATCTCTCTTCCCTCCCCAGTGTCCGTAACCAAGGCACTCACTAGAATTCCCTTTGACGTGAATTCCGTGCATTACGGACGCTGACGAGCGAGACGCTAACTTCATTGTTGTTTCAAAGGCTCTCCATCTCTCTCTTGATTTCGTCTGAGCGGAAAAGTGTGTGTGTGTGAAAGAGTAGGAGGGGGGAAATAAGGGTAAAGTGAAAGAGAAACGAGCTATTAGAGTGGTCCAGATACATAGGCCAAATGCGAATGGAGGTATCAGAAACTGTCAGAGACAATATAAAATGTAAGACTTTAGAACAGAATACTCGAAGTAAAGTGCTAAAAGAAGGCTTCTTCGCTTCAAAGTATTCATTATTTTCGAGTTCAGCTGCGTAGTATCGGTGCTAAGAGTACTAACGAACTCAACGACCTTCCAACATAATCAATTTAGCGTTTTAGCTTTCCGCTCTAATTTGGTCACTAACACGGCCAGCGACCGTTCCGAAACGCTGATCCGCCTGACCAACTCCTCTCTTTCTAGGTTCAAAAAAATTGGAACGAATTTCATACCCTACGAGTACCTAACTTGTCGTTAAACTAGGGTTTACAGTCTTACTAAGTAGGGCGAAATTTCAAAGTTTTAAATATCTAGTTACACTAGCTTTGATCCAACTTTAGATCACAAACAGTATTTCATGATATAGTTTGCGGTGCTTCAGAAAATTCATTAATCCTTTTTTATATTTATCTCACCTTGGTTTGAAAAGTGTATTTAAATGATATCTACAACTTTTGTTGGATATAAATATAAATACAGGGAAATCTTAGGGAAACTCACCTCCCAGTTGTAATTCTGCGGACGCCTGAGCTGTGTCGCCTTCTGACCTCCTGACAATACACTGATACATTCCTCTATCTTCTCGACCAATGCCATTTAGCCTCAGCAATTCTGATTGTCTTCCTGTGCCTGGAAGTTGCCTGCCATCTTTGTACCACGTCACAAAATGTGGCCCCGCCTGAGGATGGGTTCCTATTTCACATCTAAACTCTGCATTTCCTCCCAAGTGGACACTTAAAAGGGCTGGGGTCACTTCTACGTGCAGAGGTGCAGTCACCACCAGTCTGAAATATTAATTTCCAATAGACACTAGATATATTTATATTTTCAGTTTCATTTAACTGTTGACTAGAGAAAAATCCAAGTACCTTAATTCTGCACTAACTTCACCACCGGGGTTGGAAGCTGTGCATCGATAAACTCCACTATCTTCCAAAGTAACAGCCTCAATGGCCAAAACAGGACCAAGTAATCTCGTTCTGGGCCCAGGAAGTACCAACATAGGTTCAGCTCCAGTTTGAGCAAACCATCTGAAATGAATAAAAGTTCAACCTGAGAAGATTCATTTTTAACTCGTTTGGTTCTACTTGTAACATAAGATCGTATTTTTTCCAATAAAAAAATTCAATTTTCAGCTCTTTTAGCGAAGAAACCCTATTTTTAGTCACAGCCTCTTCCTTCTATCTTCAGTCTCAAGGAAGATCGCTGAAGGGAACTGGAGCACTCTCGAGTAATTTTTCAACGGGCCGAGAAGCAATCTAGCCTACGAGTAAAGAGAGGGAAGGCAATGGTGGGTGGTTCAATTTCATAAGCTTTCGAAATGCCAACTCGTATCTAGCCGACCTGAAATTGACGGAAAGTCCTATGTGTAAGACTTTATCCTTGAAATTTTTCGTTTCCCTCGCTTTTTCGACTTACTGACAGTTGCGATGGAGGCACGTTTCTTCTCAAGTTTTTCACAATCTACAATCCTCAACCCCTTCATACTTTCTTATAACGAACTCGTTCACTTCCACCAATCTCTCTTTCGATTTGCCAAACTCCTAGTAATGAACTTTGATCCACTGGAGAATTTCTCTTTGAGCGGAAGTTCCTTCAAAAGTTAAAACCCGATTGGACTTGAGAGTTTCGCGTTAACGAGGAAAATCCGTAGGCAGTTGTACAGACAGATTTTTTTTTAAATTCTGCAAACGACCCGGAAGATTAGAAATAGCGATTACTTTATGATTCTATTTTTATTGATTTAGGCTTACAAGTTTCGGATCGTTTCACTCTGGCATATTTAAATAATAATCGAGACTAATGAAAATTTCTGGTTGTGAATCGATTTATAGATAGAAACTATATACATGTTCGAATTTCCGCGAGATTTAGAAAGTTTTGAATGAATTTTAGCAACGAAACTTTCAGCAGAGTTTCAAAAAGTTACATATAAAGTGCATACAAGGTAACATTCAAACAGTTTGGATTTTAATTCTAAATCAAAATTTACCTGGAATTATCAAAATCGACGTGCAACACCTCGTGTATCTTCCTTGTTAATTTGAAAATAGGAATCCGGATAAATTTGCCATATATGAAAATATGGTAATTTAAGTGATGCAGGAATTTAAAAGGAACCATTGTTGTCGAAAATCGGTTTTGAGTAAAAGTGAATTCTATTCAGAGTGGTTGAAAATAAATTTTCCAGCGTGGCGCCTCTTTATAAACTTGCATACATTTTATGAACCAAGAAAGTTCCCATCAAGGGTGTAAAACCTCGGGACACCATAAGCGTATAACTGTAGTCATCGTTACGCTGGAGTGAGTGGGGCGGATGAAGCCCTTGCAGATAAATCAACACTCGAGCACCCGCTACATCCGCCACTACCCTCCTCGGTTACGAACTATGAATCGGTTCGTAAGAGCTTCTAGGAAGCCCTCGAAGACGCCGTTTCCGTCGTGACTATTCACTCTCCCAGGACAGAACGATCGCCTTGAAAATCGAAGGAGGAAAATGTAGAAATGATAGAAGTGGCAGAAGTACACGGGAATGAAAAAAACGATAAGTAAGAATCTAGGGTGAGACTTTGATCGAGGAAAATAGGAGCACTCGATCGTGAATCCTCGCGAGTGCCACAATCGGAAGCTCTCGATGTCCCAGGTTGTTGAAACTCGAACTTCCTTCTTCGACATCTTCTCACCTCTTCAGAGCTTCCCTTTTCTACTTTATTTCCAGAAATGTTAAATGTTTCAAACAAAAGTTGTAGATCTTATCACAATACACATTTTTTGTACCAAAAATTTTATCCTACCAGTGACAGTTTTAGAGAAAATCAGTGATATATCCACTTTCATAAAAAAAACTATTAACCATGGGTCTTCAAACTGTATCTGAAGGGAAATAATTGTAAAATAAAATGATTGTAAAAGGGTTTATAGGTTTTTTTAAATAAAAATCGATGAACCACTGATTTTGTCAGAAAATATCACTCGTAAAAAAAATTATTTTCACTAGAAATATGTATTTCGATGAGATCTATAACTTTTCTTTTGGAAGTACACCCATATTCCTGGTAATATGCACCTGGATAAATATTCGATCTTTCACGAAGAGGTAGAATAATTTTGGTTATGCGTTAAAGTTTTAATTACACTGAACATGAATGATTGAACCTGTTGGATTATTTGCAGATTAATTATGAACTATATGTTCTATGGTAAATGTAGAGTAAAGATTCTTGAACAGTTCTCAAATTAATTAAAGTTCTTACCGGTATTCTGGAGTTGGACAGGCTTGCGAAACACAAACTAAAGAGGTTGAATCGTCTTGAGCGATGTGCACGACCCCGGAATGTTCTAGGATCACTGGAGGCATGACACCTCGATGATCTATGAAAATAATTGAAATTATAATGCAATACCATATATTTACAAGAAAATTCCACCAGGTTGAATTAAAAATGATAGATTATTATTTTATTATAAAAGCGAATACCTGCTATTCTAACATTGGCAACAGAACTGACTACCACTTGTCTCGTAAGTCGGTGCATCGTTCGACATCTATAAGCTGGAAATTGATCACTGAACTCCAGACTGTGAACTAAGAGTTCCCCCGTTGGGAGGAGATGAAATTTTCCATCTGTAAATTAAGAACGATTTAAACTGAGGTGTAATCTAGTAATTATTTTTTGCACACCTCCCTAGTTTTAGTTTAATATACACGATTTTGCTAAATGGAACCAGTTACACAGAACCGGTATCTTTTAGTAACAGTTCTATAACTTTTCCAGAAGTCACACTAGACCGAATAGAAATTCTTAGAAGCAGAAGTTTGAGTCCGTTTGGATCAGAAGTGGACCCTTAATCTGGTTGCTTCAAGCTTTATCATCAATTTCAAACTAACAAGAAGCAGAGTTTTTCCAATTTCCAATTTGTTAAAAATCTAGGGGCATGCCAATTCGTCC
Organism: Synergus laeviventris; assembly: GCA_032275145.1. Taxonomy (NCBI): domain Eukaryota; kingdom Metazoa; phylum Arthropoda; class Insecta; order Hymenoptera; family Cynipidae; genus Synergus; species Synergus laeviventris. Next base: position 7,762,896 of record JAUESI010000036.1, read on the forward strand.
TATATGTATAATCTGCACCCATGCAATTGTAATACTCGACGCAGTTGGGTGCCTGTGAACCATACTCGATGTTCTAAATTGCCAACCTCATTCCCTGTGGGACGAACAATCCTCTGTCAAACCAAATCAGACTAACGAGACCCAACTCTCCAAACGATCCCTTCCAAAGGAACCTTTCATCAGTTCGACTCTTCATCCTCGCTAAAATGAAAATTCTCTGTCGCATCATTCAAAACTTCAAATCAAAGGGGCTATTCTGTACACTTTTTACTAAATTTATTTAAAAATTTGTTACTTGTTACTTTAAAATATTTTGAAATCTCTTGAAATCCTTTCAGATATCATGTACCATTGAGATTTCTTCGAAATCCTTACATTTTTAGGTATTATTTTTAAATCCTTTGAAATTTTTTATAATCATTTAAAATCCTTTGAATCTCATCGATCTCAACTGATTTAAAAATTTAAAAGATTTAAAAGAAGATTTTAAAAGAAAAGAAAAAAAACAGTTTAAGTTATTTTCAAAGATTTCACATGATTTCTATAGATTTTAACAAATCTCAAAAGTTTTCAAGAACTCTTTTAAATTTTTCCAAAAATCTGTAGAAATCCTTTAATATTTCTTGAAATTTTTTACATGAAAGCTCTTGAAAATTCTCTGGAGTTCTTTTAAAATCCATTAGAATGCTTTAAAATCATTTTGAACCTTTCAAATACTTAACAAAATTTTTCAATTACTTGAAACTCATCTGAATTCTTTTAAAATTCTTTAAAAATTTTTTAAAAACTAAAATCTCTTGAAATAGTTAAAAAAAATTGAATTACTTTAAAATCTTGAAACTTCCATGATTCTTTTCAAATTCTTTTAAAATTCCTTAAAACCACTTGACATGTGTTGAAATTGCTTTAAACTCCTTTTGGATATCTTAAAATAATCTGTTTTGAATTGAATACATATTTCCAATAATTAATCCAGAATAGTTTTTTAATCTTGTTGGGTTCCTTATTGGGCAAAAATTTCTGCACAGGTAGCAATCCTGAAAATTTGCGATAAGGAATAGATGTGGTAATAATAAATGTGATTATAGAACCTGATATCATAAAGCTTAAATGTCCTCAGCTCACCCCTCTTATCAAGTGATCTTTTTTTCCTCCGAGGGAAATCATTTCAATTATTTCGTACATTAGTACTCTTATCACGATTCTGGCGTGGGCGAATGGAATTAAATTTCTGAAATAGCGTTTAAAACTGTCTCTTATGGTATAATTGTACCACGAACTTAATTCTTCTAGTAATGCCAGTGGAACACAGACACGGTCCACTGCTCCACGCAACCGAGGTATGGTGGTAAGTGGAGAGCAAGGTTATATTGTGGATATTAAATTTTAACTCTGGGCACCCACGCTCGTGCGGGATATTAAATTTTAGCCCCAGTGAGCAATGGCGAGCGAGTATAATGCTTAGGTAGCTACGTGAACATCGCTGCACACGAAACGTAATTCTTCGCGCCTCCTCCACTCCCACTTGTTATAACGTGTACGCCTTAACTTATTTCCTGCAGTTTATTACTCCTCCCTCTCAGTGTTGTATATCCGATTTACTCTGACAATGTCGTAAACAACGCGTTTTCACGCAAATCTCCCATTTCGCTTACCATCATGCAAATGTCTTCCGAATTCTATGCACGATCTATGATGATGTCTTCCCTAGTTAATGAGAGTGCAATTATCTACCACAGATAGAGCTGGGTAGTTACTTTGCTCAGAGACGAAAATAAAACATTTTAAAAAATATTTCCTATTTTTTTAACTGACAAATATAACTATAATATAAATATAACTAAAAAATATAAAACACATCATTTGTGATTAATCCTAATCGAAAAGTATTATAAAATTATGTGTTTTAAGAAAATCAGTTGTTATGAAGAAGTGTAGTTTCTTGGCGCTTAATGCGCTTTGAATATTCTAAAACATTGTTTCTGACCTTCTTTGTATTATATTTATCAGTTAAAAGAATGTTTTAAAATTAATTTTCGTCAGAGTGAATAATATTGAATAAAAATGTTGCTCCTTTCTCTTATAAGACTTTCCGCACTAGTTTATGTTATGAACAAGATTGTTGTAACAGATAAAAGTATTACCTCCTTGTAGTGATGGATATATATAGAAGGCAGGTTCCTGCAACCAGGATACTACTCGAACCAAGTCCCTAACAAAACTAGGCACTACGCAGCGTAAAACTGCCGTGCAGCCTCGAGACGCACCTCCGATTACCTCCACGTCCACTTTGTACGCTTGAGCCACCACTGAAAACAAACAAAGTATTTTTTATTAGAATGGAATTTTATAAACTTTGAAATTCCATGAAATCTAGTGATTTTAAATTATTTTAAAGAATTTAAAGGGATTTAAATTGATGAGAGTAAAAAAGAGCGAATTTCCAGTGAAGCTGATTTAAGGAGAACTCGGAAACAGAATGCATCTCTCTTTCAGTGAAGTAAATAAACTGCATTGGTCTTCTCCACTAGACTCTGGAAAGAACCTATATCTTTGTACAGTGTACGGTTTGGTGTAATTACCTATTAAAAAAAAACGCAATCTGAATGCAAATCCGTGGCAGCTGTGAGCTAGCCAACGCTTTCAGGATTGCCAACCTCTCTGACTATAAAGTTCATGTAGAGTCACAGTGCGAGCGAGTATATGGTATGTGTTCGTTAATTAAAACTTTACTTTTCCGGTTTGACCCGGAAAACGCTTAGTATGTATCTTGAATTTTTGAGGTGCATATTGTAATGTGCTATGACGATGAAAAACTCTTACTACAAAATGCCCGAGTGAAGCTCCTCGCTCGACTCTTTATTTTCTACTATGGCGTATGACAAGGCAATTTATTCCTATTTCTCGTAAAAAAAAAAGTAAAACTTGGGGCGCATATCTTTTCTGTCTAGGGTCGCTATGACAAACATCGTCACAGCAGCTGGTTGGCGCCTTTGGAATTTTCTTGTAAATAGAATCTTGAGAAAAGTACGCTGCTAAATATGAAAAAAGGCGCCGAGATGGCGTCAACGACGTAGACTAAACTTTTCTCAAGCTCTTGTTGATGCATCACGCCGTGGCATTTCCAAACGTTACGTTGACCTCGGAAAATAAAATTGTCCTTTGCTTCCTTTTTAAATTGAAATTTTTAACATTTTACGTATATCAAATTATGCATGGAATTTTCGTAACTACCAGCACGTGCGGATATTTATATTCTTCTTTACAACTCTCTATTCCAAACCTTTACTCCCACACCTTTTTCTAAGCCTATTTTTCCAGACTTTATTCTCAAATCTGTTATCACATCTGTTAATAATGGTTTTATTAACCCTTTTTACAACCCTTTACATACCATTTTACAACTCTCTATTTCAAACCTTCATTCTCACCCCCTTTCCCAAATCTATTTTTTCAGACTTTATTCTAAAATACGTTTTCACACCCCCCTTTATAACCCCATTTTTAAACCTCGTTTCCAAAACCCTTTTACCAGAAATTCCTCTTTTTTTCACTATGAGAGAGTTGTAGACGGTTTGAAAAAGGGTTAATAAAGGGAAGTGTGACAACAGATTTGGGAATAAAGTCTGGAAAAATAGTTTTAGAGAAATAGGTGGGAATAAAGGTTTGGAATAGAGAGTTGTAATGTCATGAAACTCCCAAATTAAATATTGAAAACGTCCCTTAGAATCGTCAGAGATTAATAAATTTTTACTCACCGGCTCTGACCTGGACGTCGCGACTAAGAACTCTACCGACGGAGTTACTTGCGGCACACCTGTAAGCCGCGCTGTGAACGTCTTGTCTGTAAGCAGCGGCCTGAAACGGAAGTAGCACAAGAGTGCCATTGCTGAGGACTCTCCTCACACCGGGTACGTCGCTGACCGGAACTCCGTCGACGGTCGACCAGTCAATGTTGGGTTGGGGACTTCCGGTCGCCGCACAGTCAAGCCAGGCGCCACTCGAGTTCGAGAATTCCACCCTTGATGCTGGTTCGATTAGGAAACTTGGTCCACGAAGATGAGCGTCGAAACTGTGGCCACTGGAGGATGTGACTACCACTGTTGCTCCTAAAATCATATTAAGAAATCATTCAAGATTAATCTTAAACCACAATTTAATAATAAAAAAAGCATGTTTAGAATTGTTACAATAGCATTGCCTGACCATACTCTGACTGAACTACTTAAAGAGGTCCGGCTGTATTTAGAGCGCATATTTAGACATTTTTTTCGGGAGAACTACCAAACATTTTTAAACAAATTTTACGTAATTTTAACGGTTTATACTTCTATTTTAAGCTGTACTTTTTTATTACAGGTATTTATTTTATATTGTTCTTAAGAACGTT
>JAUESI010000036.1:7767385-7782946 GCA_032275145.1 Synergus laeviventris
ATGCTCTACTTTATTCTAAAGAAATGTAATCAGATTACACATATCACTCATGAATTGAAGCATCAAACTTTGAGCGAACAATCTCTTCTACGTATATCGAATCTTGTTTGATAGCAAAGGACGAGAAATTGCATATATGTGATGGGAATTCGAGTGTCCCTGTCGGCAGTGCAAGATTCGTGGATTACGAGAATAGCTGTGAATTCCTCGTCGTTTTACAAGCTCCTTTTCTAGCACATTTATCCGCATATCATGCGTTCTTTCGAGTTGGAATTCGAAAGAAAACTTTGGTGTTATTTATCACGAAAAGGTTCCGAGGATATATTTCGATATAAATAAAACTCGATTCCACAGCTAGGAAGCTTAAATCTGTCTACTTGAAAATCCGTCGTATTCTGAATTGAAGTGCTTTTAAGCGTCTATCTGAAGCAACATTTTATTGGAGAATACTTTAGACATATTTAAAATAGAAGTATATGTGGGGCCTTCCATGCCAAATCGACCACTTTTCACACCAACCCCTTTCGATTTGACTGAAACTTTTTTATCTTCAACATATTTTTTGCAAGTTTAGAAATACAAAACGATAATTCAGTGTTTGAAAAAGTTTGCGGTCATTTGGTAAAAAATATTGAAAAAATTCTGAAAAATGTTTTGGATAGGGTAGAAAAAGATAAACAATTTTCAGTCAAATCGAAAGGGGTCGGGATCAAAAGTAGTCGATTTGGCATGGAATGCCCTATATATTTATTAAACTTTGAAGCCTGACAGGGTGATTGTATAAATCAAATCCACCCACATGAAAATGTTCGACAGCAGCTGCTGAGTGCAACGCCCGATAGATAATAGTTCGCTATTACCATACATAATGCCTCACTAAGCCGCTTAATCGATTCCGTTTATGCCGACTGGCAAATTATTATTAACCGTATTGGTCAGTGATTACCTCCTCACATAAATATGTATACGTAGGTGTTATGTAACTATATATGCCTGTATTCATAATTTTGTATATATATTTTAATGAGTGAGACATGAAAGTCCATTATTATTATTTAATCATCTTTGAAATTATGGATCTAATATAGCTTTCTGGTATTGCACTGAATAAAAATAGAAACCAAGGTACAGAAACCTTTTTTTTTTATTTACCGATGTAATTTTAGAGTAAAACAAAACAAAAACCTCCCTTAAGAAACCATTTTTTAAAAAAATATAAAAGAGAAACATTTAGAGAAAATGGTGATTAAAATTATTGGTCTGAAGTTTTAGACGTGTATGCAGACAATTTTTATTTTCATAAGAGATTCTCACTAAAGAAGCATGAGAAATTTTTTTGCAAACAATATTTTTGATTGTTGATGAGAAATCTTTGATGAAAAAAAAAATTGTCTAAGTAGAGGTTTGAAACTTTAGCCCAATTTCTGGTGTTTATAACTTATCCCTAGTCTTTGCTAGAAGAATTGGATTTCCTGTGATTAAGCTCTCTGCAGAATACAAATAAAAAGAACGAATCGAAATAAAATGAACAAGCTGAGGTCGATTGATCATTTTCCCACATAGATTCTCTTTTTCTTTTGTTATAGTATAAAGGTAAAATTACTGAATGGTTTTGAAATCGTTGTTTAAAAGTTAAAGTAATAAATCTCTCACTGACTAAACTAAACGGTTTTGATTTACTTGCTACCGCTCTTGGGATGTACATAATTATTGCTATCCACTTTCCTTTCATAAATATCTTCTGTAATTCCTCCTTCTCTACCTTCTTAATCATAATTTTGTTAATCTCTTAAAGTGCGTTGAATATATTTAGCAAAGTAAATTTACAGACCTTAAGAACATGAAACGAGAAAGGTATTAAGGTGATTATCATAAAATCGAGAGAATACATTATTAATTCAAAACTAAAATCTTTTAACTTCCTTGATCCATTTTCCCTGATCCAATTTTCCTGATCCATTTTTCCCTCACTTTTATCCAACACCTTAAGGCAATGATTAAGCCTTATAATGTGATAAAAAGTACACTAGTCGAAGTGCTTGGAATAAAAACGTTTAAAAAAGTAATTTTCTAGGAAATAGCCGACCTTTTCGAGAGAATAACGTTACAGAGTTAATCAGCAGAATTTAATTGTCCGCCGAGTAGAGCGAAGTGTTCGTAGAATTTCCCGTACGAGGTTTTCATCCCTCGTTAATTGAGAGAAAATAAGGACAAAAACCCTTTCTAGAGAAAAAGTGCTTGGAAAAGGGTGGCAGGGGGGTAGTTACTACAATTTCATTCTTTTTCCGGATCAAATAATTGCCGCCTTGATCGGGTGAGCAAACACTGACCCACCTTCTCTCTTCTAGGTTCGGAAGGACAGAAGCGTCCGCTTCTCTTGGTTTCTCTTACGTGCTGCTGGGTAACCACCCTTTCTCGCTTTACTTACTCTTCTATCGAGCTCGTCCAGTCGAGATGGACTCTGCAAATTCAATCTTAGCGTCTACTTCCACCCACCTATCCAGCTTGTTCCACCTATCGATTCTCATCCCTGCCAATGTCGACCATCTCTCAACTCTCTTTGCTTCTCTCCTCGTCCTTAAATCGGACAAAACCTTAGTCGCAGAACCTCAACCTCACTGGCACCCAACATGGAGTTGGGTGCCAGTCTTGTATGTTCATAAAACACATGTTGCTCTTTGACCCTCGATAAAAGCACAACTTTCGTCGAAGGAGATATATCGTAATCTTTTTCCCAGAATTTCCAGAAAGTTTCCTTTTAGAGTTAAATTCAATTCCTTCCGAAAGTAAAGACCTAGAGCTTTCTATTTGTGGTTCTGATTTAGAGGGAGCTGTTTATAAGAAGTGGAGTTTATTATTATGATGAATGATCAAAGAGATGCACCTGTGGATAAAATACAATACTTGTAACAATGTTCTAAAAAAATAAAACTTCTCTTCTAAATTTAAGTAGATAAAAGAAGTGTCAGACAGATTGAGAAAGGTACGAAACCGAATCGAAGCGGAGAATCAATATGTATTGTCAGTTTTTGGGTCAAGAATAATAATAAAAGTTCACTATTTTTCAAATAGAATCAAATACATTTTAATGGCGACAATGTGACAAGAAATATACAACCATTAGCAAATGCGAATTTTCAAAATAAGAAGTAAGTAATTTGACATACAAAATATGAATATTGAAATGTTACATAAAATGTTGCGTATTTGTTTAGTATCGGATACCGTGCTTGATAAGAGATTTCATATTTCATAATAAAAAAAAAAGAAAAGATCACAATTCTACATAACACATAATAAAGGGGTTTTTGTCAGAAGGATTTATTGATTATTTTTGTTTTCAAAGAGTAAAAAGTAATTTTTTATGAGCTAATCGAAGCAATTTTATAAATAATTTGATTAAAAATTAATTTAAATGGAGAATGAAAATATTTCTACTTACAATTACTGAACACAGAAATCGTAAAACTAAAAAAATAAGAAATCATACGAAAAATCAAAAATTGAAACATTTTAAAATAAAAATTTGCCCTTGTCAAAAATTCCTTGGAGAATCACCCGTATAAGATTTAACTTTAAAGATTTCACAATTCCGGATATAGATTTTGTTACTTCTAGATATATTTTCTTATACTTCATACCAAATTATGAATTTTCAAGCGTTTTTGGTTTATTAAATTTGCAAATATAACTTTTTCTTTTGTAGAACTTGAAAATACATTTAATGAGGAAGAAAAGTGTACAGAATCGTAAAAGCTGACAAGGTAAGAATGTTGTTTAGTTGGACGGTATGGCAAGTGCCCGAAGCATGTTTTCAAAAGACGAGTGTGCAAAGAGACAATGATAGTGGAAGAGTACCAAAAGCTCTGTCAGAGGAAAGAGTCTTTTCGTCAGGAAAAACTGGCGGCATCGCTTTTAGACTCTTTTAGTAAGAAATGCAAGTTACGCATATTAAGGCGAGGTGGGTGGAAAGGACACCAAACACATAACTCATCCTTTCTAGAATTATTTCTTCTCTCTTCAGGCTTGATAATTCATTCATTCTCATAAATAACTATCGAAATTGATTAATCATTGCAAAGGTTGAAGGTTAACAGAAAATTGATGTAATCTTTTTCAACAATCAGTTCTTTCTCGTCTGTATTTTTCTTTCTTGGATGTCGCACTCGTCTCCTTCCGATCTTCCTTCCTCGCGTGTATTCAGGAAATTGAAACGATCGACACGCCTTCGTAAGACCGTTCGGGTTTCGAGACGAATCGAGTCTCGTATATTTCAAAGTGAGACGTCTTATTGCAACGATCGTTTCCGATTCTCACGATTGTAAAAGGAGAAATACATTTCACGTTTTAGCCTCAGGAAACTGTTTACTTATTCGAGAAAAGAAAAATCGGTTTGGTTACTTTTCCATGATTGAAAGTCAGAATATGAAATCTTATATTAAGTCACCTAGGTACATATTAAAATGAGTTCAGGAAGAAGTCGTATCGACCAGAACAAGGGTTTCATAGAGTCAAAATTCAGAGGTCAAAAATCAAACCAAAGGTCTATCATTTTTATTTATTTTCGTCTTTATAACTCTAGGTGTTCTCTAAATTTCTAAGAACATGGAAAAGTAAGAAAAGTCTTGTAAAAATAGGGACGAATCCGATGAAGTTTGAAAACTTGTTGCCAAGCAACTTCGAGAATGGGATATATAGTTTCATGGAGAGGTGGGTATTGTAGGGAGTCGTAAGATTGATCGCCCACCCAGTCACCAATAAGTTTTTTTAAACATTCTTGAGCATTTCAACCAGAGATTCTCCTTTGTGTAACTTTTCACGACTTGTTGCCCGCCAAGTTTCCTGCAGAAAAGTCACGCTTCACTGGTAGAAAGTATTTCACGGTGACAGTAAAATTGCCCATTCGGTCCGTTCCGGATAGTTTTTGAAATATCCCCGAACGACCCATCTGTTCTGGGAGCTCGGACAATAAACTGAATAAACGACTCCTTTAACTTGTTGCCCATTACCTAAGTGCCAGCTCGTAAATCAAAATATTGCTGTTTCATCAAAATTTATTGTCAAAAATAAAGTTTTACTTAAATTAAAGTACTTAAATAAATGTACTTAAAAAGAAGGAACTGGATACCATTAAGGCTATGAAGTAAAAGACTAAATGGCTTCCGCTACATTTACTGGATAACTTAACTACATATACTTTTGCTGTTAACGACAATCTATTATAAGAGTAAAAATGAGACAAAATGAATTCTCAGAGCAAAAACGGAACAAAGTTTTTACCGTAAAAATTGGTTTTGGCCCATTTTTAATCCCACTTTCACAAACAAAAGATTTCTAATTGTCAGAGCCGCTCTGATTGTTTCAAAATTTTAGAACTGCAGGAAGCTCAGTATCTAATCTTGCAATAACTTGAGATATTTCGCTTGGTTTTTACATTCTACTTGCAGTTTTTTTTTCACTCTGAGAAGACTTTTCCTCCCTTAAACATCACATAAATTTCCGTTTTTATAATGCTGAGGTCACTAGCCAGGTTAGTACGGTTTCAGTAGTAAGGACGCTCATGGTAAGACGATACGCAGGATAGTAGTTACTAGAAAAGGAGAAAATTTTATTACAAGTTAAAACTGCGACTAACGAACTTCATGCAGTATTTAGTTTCCGACTCTCGGGAGATATTCCGAGAATATAGCAACATGATCGTAACTGAATAATTAGATCCCTTGGTCGCATAACTGCTATGGGGTTTTAAGTGACATGGAAAATGAAAGTTGGGGTGGCGCGGGATAAGAGAGGAGGAAGTGGTATCGACCAAAGCGACCTGACTCTTTTTTACATCAGCCTACACACCTGGGAGTAGGAGATCGTACGACAAGCTTGTCTTCTAAAATTTTCAACTTGTGCTTTCTGAAGAAGATACTGCACGGCTCGAGACATCTTCTCCTAAGGGTGAATATTTCAAGCTCGAGTGCCGTCTAAAATGCTCCACTGCACCTTCCTCGGGAAATTTGCATCGATCTTAGATCATATATTGGTAAATATTCGGAAAGTAAGGGTTGCTGGGAGCTCACTAGTTGCAGGTTTTAACGAGATCTTCACGATTCAGTGCTTCGGTATACAAATTCGTAATTTGGGATTTAATTTTATGATTTACATTCAAAATAAAATATTTTTATATTAAAATTCACGTTTTCACTGGTGAATGCCCCAAAGTAGGGAGAACTGATTAATACCCCATCAAGATTACAACAAAATTCTGAATTCATGATTTGCGAAATGTGATTACTTAACTACTTAATTCCCTCTCTTCAGTAGGTTTGATCGAAATCAATTTGGTTTTTATACCATACACAAAACTATACAATCGACACTTGAGACTCCCTATCTTTGAGGGGCTGTTTCGCTCCCTTAAAGTGTTTTTCCACAGATAAAAAGAGATACGTGTCGCTTAGTTTTTCGAGTACTACAACATATATCAGGGAGAATGAAATCGTAGGTAATCAAATCGGCGTTATCCGAAAATGCAAATATAGGTCTGTAGGTGAAAGGGACAAGTGGCTAATATGGAACAGGTGAATTGGTGAGTATGTACCTATCTGCGTTCGAGAACAATGAACGTAATCAATGCGGCGCGGTACCCTTCGATGTCAATCAAATGGCCAGTGTGCGCGCCACTAGCCCATTGGCCTCGATTGCCTTTTGTCGCCCTTGCAGTTGGTCGCTTTGTCGATAGGGAGGAGGTACAGAGGGATTCATATAGGGTGGGGAGGGGGCGTCGAGAGGTGCTGAGGATATTGCTACGTGTTCCGAGGTTGGTACCTCGTCCGGCCATTGCAATGGGACAAATTCCCCGTGCAGAGTGCTTGCCCTTATTTCATGAATGGAGCGAACAACCCAATTAGGAAGGGGCTCTATTCCACAATCTGTATTCACTTGCACCTTTCCTTTTTATCTTCCATCACGAACCTGCGTACCTAAACCTATCTTGCTCAATTTCATGACAAATGGCATCACTGGATTTAACTCAATGACTGCTTTTACGTGAGCTGAAAATAGAAAGCACTTGGAATGCTGAGAATCGAAATATAGGGGAATTTAGATGTTGAATCTGTTCCGAAATTCTGAGCGAATAGTTTCGATGTGATTAGGGAGGGGAATTAGAGTCGACTTTAGTTTGGTGTACAAACTTTTGAATACATAATGGTAATACAACGGTCAGTTTCATATTGTGAGCGACTCATATGCATATATTGTTGTCTGTGTTTTTGATATATAGTGTTCCGGACAGAATTAAACTTTGTATGCGGCAAAAATAAAAATATTGTAGAACAAAATCAATTAGAATTATGATAATTTTAAATTATATTAACTACCATGCGTTGTGAAAATCATTACAAATATTTTTGGTATCTTAGATTTATTTGATGGTATAAATGCGTGATATTTCTACTATTTGATATTTGATATTTGGGACATTTAAACCATTTGGAATATTGGAAACGTGATATTTGAAATATTTGAGTATTTAAGATTTGTTATTTGGGATATTCGAGATATTTGAGGTATGATATTTGATGTTTGATATTTGATGTAATTTTGACCAGATATATTAACATAATAATTTCACAAATGTAAAAGAGCAAGAAGGGATTAAATAAGAATTGTCTCATTGTCTCCATTATATGCAACTAAAAGTTTAATTAAAATTTAATTATAATTTATTATAGTTTTCTTATTCATATACAATTTATCCCAGTCCTGACTGAAATATATAGAGTATCTAGTAATTTCGGTAAATATAATAAGGAAATACTTAATCAAGGTATTACCATTAAATTGATAACTCAAACAACTACGTGGATACAAGAGTTTCGCATAGCCTCGGGTATCTCGTTAGCGTTCTCAATGCAGTAGAAATCTAAAAACTAGAGTATTGTGAAGATTCTATTTCAAAAGTGCACCATAGAGTTTATCTGGATATTTAAATGTCAGTCAGCTAAAAGCATCTAAAATACCATATACTGTATTAAATTAGGGTAATTGTGACCACCTTATAATATAACGTAACTTATCAGGTCATATGTTTATTTTTATTATTTTTAACCACCTTCTAGAGCATTTGAACGAAATTTTGTATTGGAAGTTTTCGAAAAGGGCTCTTAAAGCTCTCAAGTATTGTTTATGGTTCTATTATCAGTACAATTGGAGGATGATTGGATCATTATAAGAAATAGAAGCCGATCAGTTTTCCGTTGGGAGTGGAATATAAGCTCTTTTCGTCATCCAGAATATCGTCTTACACGGCTGCCGTATCTCGTTAGCTTGGACACCGTTGTCGCAAAGTTTACGGTCTTAGAGAGACAGCAAAATAGTAAGAAGGAGAAGGATGTCCCATGACATTACTGGAAGCGTCGTCGTGGATAAAGCAAGAAGGAGTTGGTCGCAGCTCGGTAGGAGGGAAGAGAGGAGACCGATGATTTCCCAGGAGGCAGTGTCTGCTTTCTGATGCTCCTCTTCCTCTTCTTCTTCCTCCTCCTCCTATGTCACCCTTCTTCTTTTCAACCCCCTCGCCATCTGGTCTTACTCGCGTTCTCCATCTTGCACCATCTTGCTACCAAGGCTCAGCCAACATCATCATTAGAGTTTCTCACGACACAATCTTCCATTGAATTTGAGAAACCACCCAACCCATCTCAAGAAACATGCTATACACACTTCATTAGTAGTGCTATCTGGATTAAGATTATTGGATTAACAGATCAGAATAGCACGCGTTTAATTCAAAGCTAACATCGTTCATGACTCTACTAATCGGAGTTCAAGTTTTCAATTTGTATGAAGTGAAAATGATCAGCTTTCTCGGGTTGAAACCATGCTCATATGGAAACTTTTTCTGCAATTATAAATTATCCCTACAAACGTAACAGTTTAAGCTATTGTCACGTTAATGTGATAATAAACTTCTTAAATTGGAATGATCTCTTTCAATTCATTGGCTTGTCCTCATTCCAACATTTAGATTGATTTGTAAAGTAAAACAAGGGATTTAGTTTTAATGAGATAGAGTCTGTTGCCGGGTAGGGAAATTGGTAATTAATTTAGGCAGGACGTAACACTATTAAAGATCAATCAACTCGTTTCTCTAGTTTAGCTAGAGTTAACATCTCCACTATGAAAGTTATCCTATGATGCGCAACAAAAAGAAGCTCTGCAAGATAGGAGCTCTGAATAGGCTCCATTGAATACGAGCGGATACAAATCTGTTGGTGAATTCATCTTGAGTATCCGAGGAGAGTCAGAAGGGTAGGTTAGGTGTGCTTGAAGCTTCAAGCTTCAACTCTACCCCACAACCCTCCCCAACTTCTCGCTTATCTACAAGTCCCAGACATGCCTAAAGGTTACTCGTCTTACCGTCCATCCTCTAGGTAATCGAAACCCTGGCTTGCGCAGCTCAAGGCGGACACTCTAATTTTGCGAGAGTATAAGGCTTCCTTTTCAGTTCAGGCATTTAACTTCATCCCTTCATTCCTGCAATTCGAATCCTCAAAAACTAACCAGTAGTCCCCTTGTAAAAAGAGATCAACTCGTTTATTTCGCTTCACTACTTTCCTTAGAAATACCCCACTATCTATTTCCTAACTTTACTCGACAGTTTACTACACTCCCGAGGAAAAAACTCCGTTTCAAAGTTTCGTATTGTTTTTCTTATTAAGGAACTTTAAGAGCAAGTTTTCAATATTTAGATGATAAATAGGAAACTAGGGTCTAACATTGTACTAGTAACAGTATAATGCGTTGCGTTTATTATTTTAAGTTACGTTTTTAATTAAGTCGATGAGACGTTTAGAGAGAGATAATTGTGATGGATTATTAAGGAATTTCCTTACCGATTCATATCAACAAAAAATTCTAATAGCACATCAAAAAGACCTAAATATTATTTGGTTTAAAAGTTGAGTTAAGTGAAGACCTAACTTAATTTTGTATCATAGTTAAAGAAAGGTTCATTGGAGGTGGATACAAAAATGTGCAGTTAAAAATTTTAAAAATTTTAGGCCCTGTGTCTTTGCCCATTGTGAATCTTGTTCATATTTATTTATTATTGATTGTTGTGTGAGTGAGTGTATGAATTTTGAGTTTTATTGTTAAGCAATAAATTCACCTTGAAAATAATTTCTTAAGAATTAATATACTTTATAGATCCCCTCGAATTCTAAAATATATCATTTATATTATTCTCGAGATTATTCTTATTTAAATGCAAATGATCACATTGTATTTTTAAAAATTTCATTAAAAAAAATACGACTAAAACACTAGTCGTAGATGCGCGAATGTGACATCTGAAAAAGAGGTGATTACTGTGGTTGTGTTGGAGCAAAAGGGAAGATCTCAGGATGAGACAAGGAACTATAAAATTACTATTTATGTCATTGGTTCTAGTGCTCACTGCTTTCCTCGAGGGATATTCTCGCAAACCGTTTATAGGTGGAAACACGTACGACAGACAGGGGTTGTACGATAGTGGCAACAGTAACAACTTTGCCCGGTAATACGGCGGAGGAACAAGCAACGTGTCGCGTAACCATTGCACCAACGAGCGCTCGCTTATCTGAGCTGCTTGGACGCTAAATGCGAGCGTAAATTTTCCACGATTCGAATTTATCCCTAACCACCCTAGTACACGAGAGTTCGAATGAGACTAGATAAAGACATGTCGCTATTTCACCAGAATTAAGCACTTCCGAGTTTAATGCTACACCTAACATAATGTTCAAATGTTCATGAAGGAATCTCCAAATCTCGCTTTACATTACTAAAATCATGATCGATAATATGAATATAATATGTCACTTTTGGACAGGACACAATTTTTATAAGATTTCGTATAAATTTATCGAAAAGTGGAATAGAAAATTCCTCAAACACAGAAACGAAAAAGTGCTCTGCTAGTCGACGAAAGAGTCTAAAAAAGTTTTACAATTTTTCATGAGGTCCTTTATTTGAATTTATTTTTTTAAGCTACGTGATTATTGGTTTTAAAAAGATCTAGTCGAGAAATAAGGGTGAAATGTCATTAAAAAGTTAGTCTGGAAGACGGAGAACAACAACAAATGAAAAAGACTTTCTTGGGTGGAATTTCTTGTTGACAAGGTATAAAAGTTACAGAAGCATGCAGAAGCTGAGACGTAATGCAAGTTGACGGAAATGAGGAAAACAATATGCAAATTGAAGGTACTTTCCAATCAAAGTCGGAATCCCCGCAACGGCGCCCTAACAGCGCAATCTAAATTCCGAAGGCAGAATACGTCGGCGCTTACCACAGCACTCGCATAACTGCAAACAGGGGAGGAAACTTGGTGGAAACTCGCCAGCATGACTTGTGTCGAGCGAAAGAAGGATGAATAGGAGCTAAAATTCCTAAAACGTCATCCCCGTGGCTCCTAATCATCGGATGCAGACTTTCCAAGAATTTCAAATCCATTTCTTTTCTTAAATGAATCCTTTCATATCTGCGTTGCATAATTTTAACACACTTTGGTAGTTTTATGTGTTGATGTTAATTTATGGACCTTTTTATCCGGACCATTGTATAATCTGAATTTTCGCAAAATGATAGATGAGTTGTGGTACTTGAACTACTAATTTGAATATTTCCTCGAGTGTAGCTATAGATATGAAATTCGCACGATAGAATTTACAGTCACATTTTCAGATGCATGTATGCATAATAGTACGTCGATTTAGAATGCAGGATCTATGGCGCATAAATGATTGATATACGTGAATTTACACTCGACTGACGCAGAAGCTCTCCCCTGACTATTGCATTACTCACAATAGTCTTTGAATAATGGCCAGAACACGAGCTTTGGAGTTGATGTGATAAAATGGTTCTTACAATTAAAATCCGCGTTGTAAACATTTGCTTTTCTCCCACGAGGATAGAGCTTGTTGAATGAAGATCATTGGACACTGCTTTCTAAGCTGATGATGAATTTCTTAGTTGTTTGGACAAATAAGGAAAAAGTTAACATTAATGTTGAAAACGCAACGGACCAAATAATTCCCTCATTGCTTTTTCGGTAGACGTTGCTGGTTTTATGTACGCCGCTTTGACTCATGTAGGAGGAACCTACCCTCTCCGAGAGACCACCAACAACTCTTTCCCTTTCTCCCATTTCTTTCCCTTTTTTCTTCTCTTTTTCCTCTTCTTTCCTTTTTTTCCCTCGTTTCCATCCGCCTTTTTCTACAATCTTTTCTTCTTGTTCTTTCTTGTGTACACATTCTCATGCTCAGCCTCCTTCTCTAGGTCCTCATCCTTTCATCTTGTGCCTCATCTTTCTAGTTTGCCTTTCTTCCTCACCGGACCAAACCGAGGTATAATCGGAATAGAAAATTTTCATCTCAAAATTTTCACCAAGAGAAGCTTTTTCAGCGCATGAATCACTTTCAAATTGAAATACTTCAATCTTGTGCTTGGCTGATTTGAACGTAGATTCTTATTACTGATGAAAAGTCTAATTTAACAGCTTAAGCAAACTTACCTCTAACAAGGAAGGTTCCCTCGCCGATTTTAATCTTGATATATGTTATAGAGGACCAAAAACTAATACGTATTTTTTTTATCGGGCATTAAACGGTTTAAGGGGGTGCAAAAGCCCCTCAAATACCGTGGTAAATATAGTGATTGTTAGATTCGATCGCATAGAAGAAAATAATATTTTTTAATGAAACCAATTGGAACAGTTGCGTCATAATAAGGGATGAAAAACGATATTTACCCGACTTAATTGAAAAATTTTAAGGGGATAAACCACCCCATACATACAGAAAATTAATTTCTCTTGAAATTACAAAGTTAATTTTGGATCTTGATTGATTTTCTAAATTGACGTGAGCGTGATATGTTTACAGTGCTAAAAATAAGTTAATATTATGAGAAATTAACTTTCTGTTCCAACGTTGATGGAAAAATAAATTGTTGAAGTTAATAAGTGCAAATAATACAAATTGTAGAATGGCTCACTTTCAAAATTTTGATCCTCCATTTTGAATTTTCAAACTTTTAGTTCAGATTAGGATTCAGCGACCCCGAAAAATATAGGATACTGACTTTTATAAAAATAAATTTTGAATCATTTGATCAGCCATATTGGATCCATCATTTTAAATTTTGAATTTCTTTTATCAAATTTGGATTCAGCGACCCAAAAACCTCCTTGTACACAGTTTCATCAAAATTGCAGGTTGTGTATATGCTTAATTATGACAAAGTGTGTTTAGGGGTAGTTCCTCCTATAATATGATTTTTAAAAAGAAGCAAAAACACTTCAACTTACTCTTGTTCTGTCGGGTAACATATATTTTTTTCATATTTTTTCCTTGAATTTTACCTCACTTTCCATTATTTTCGTGGAATGTAGGGGATGGTTTACCCCCTTAAAATTTTTCAATTAACTCGGGTAAATAGCGTTTTACATCCTACCTACCTTCCTTCCTGGTTCTATCACAATTTTTGTTGCATAAGTAACATAAATTATGTGAAAACTTAGACGAGTGAAAACTACTGTCTGAACGTGGCTCTTCGAGAGTTTTTCCTTACAACCCGTATTTTCGTCCAATAATGATTTTCCATCAAAGAACCCCTGGAAAATCGAGTGTACTCAAAGAAAAATGCACAAAGACATTTCACCATCTTTTTATTGGCGAGCAACCCGAGCGGATTTTTTGCCAAGCCCCAGCTGTTTCTTTTTCACTCGAAGCTCGAGATCACGTTGCATTTTCAGTGCAGCGTTCACTCGTACTCGCTACTTGTATTCCCGTCGGAATTTTACTTCATAGCAATAGAGAGCATCTCTCGGATTCTTTAGGAATTCCACTGAATGTGTATAACACATGTGACTGCCCCTACCCCGTCCTCTTTCATCCACCGTCCTCTTTTTATACTCAAGACTGCAAAGAGTTTCCTTATAATAGAGAAGAGTGCCCCTCCCTGATATTATAATTTTATACTTTTATATTGTCATAAAAATTTATATATTTTCATTGAAACTCCAATATTATGAAATTATATGGGCGTAAAGTTCAACGCTTTTCGTTTGAAATTGGCTTCAATCGAATAGCTTCCAATTTACATCGATCGAAGATTTTTTTTAAGTTCCTCATGAACATTCATTTTATATAAAACTAGAATAAAAGAGATAAAGAAAAAAACTAGATAAGGAAACAATTTGCACAATTAAAATTTATACTATTTTATTCTTACTATTGTTTATTTTTACCATTGTCATATTTAATACCTCACAGTCCGATATGTGACAAAAAGTTGGGTACATTGTACTTTTTTAAGCTCAAAAGGTACCCTTTTTTATAAATAAAAAGAAAAGAAAAAATCCTGCTGTTGTGGCTTTTATGTAAATTACTTTTTTCATTTACCTAGAATAATCCCAAAACGTCCCAAGACTAGGATACTTTTTATTTTAAAAATATATTTTAAAATGAATATTTCACTTTTCGCAAAATTCGAAGGAATCTAAAAAAGAAATCTAAAGATTTTTTAAACAAATAAAGATTCCCAGCATATTTTTCAATCACAAATAAACATATTTTTTGCAAAAAAAAAATTTCTCATGCTTTCTGCTGCAATAAAGAAATTATTGTAAATAAAACAATTTTTTTTAGTGAGCATCTGTGAAATAAAACAATTCTAAAACGTCCACTCAGTCAAATAAATACGGATTTAATTAAATTTAAGATTAATTCAAAATAATTCTAAATGAATCGAAGAATATTCAAATTAATTCAAGAGAAATTGAAGAAAATATCAATTTTATATAAAACTAAATTTAAACAATTTAAAAAGATTTCTTTTGCAATTAACAAGATTTTAACAAGATATTCTAATGACTTTAAAGAATTACAAGGGAATTGTAGAGGTCAAAAAAAATTTAATAAGATTATAAGAAATTTTAATTAATTACAGACAATTTAAAGCGCTTTGGGGGAGAGTTTGGCAACATTTTGTTTTTCAAACCAAAAAATGGATTATCAGGTAAAAGTTGAAATTTTCTATGAGAAAAGATGATTTTCAACAAAGTAGTTCAATTTGCAACCAAAAATATAATATACGTAATTACGTATATTAATAAATACAATAGAGAAAAGTAGGTGTGTTGAAAATTCAGAAGTGGACTTCTTTACAGGAATGCAAACTCTGAAAGTGAATACTCTATTTGCAGAATCACGAAAGAGGGTGCTGTTTATGAAAACTAACCTCATTTCCTTGCAAGAACAATTGTCTGTGCAAACACGGGATTGAATTTTTACATTCCACACTCTTTTACTCCAGAATTTAAAAATCCTTTTGCCATTCCAAAAAAAAAGTATATCAATATTCCTTTCGTAACACACTTTTTGTCAATAAACAGAGTTCTATCGTCACAGATAGTTATTGCAGTTCTTTATTTCTGGTCATTCAGATTAATAAGCAATTTCGTAATGCTAAAAATGTTAAGGGACGTTTGTCATGACTTTCAGTATCGATTTAGAATTGGCTCAAGG
>JAUESI010000036.1:7783046-7833476 GCA_032275145.1 Synergus laeviventris
GCTCAAGGGAGTGAGGAATGCGAGAGAAATTGAAACAGGAGAAAAGAGAAAGGGAAATGAAAAGCGTATCTCGAAGT
Organism: Synergus laeviventris; assembly: GCA_032275145.1. Taxonomy (NCBI): domain Eukaryota; kingdom Metazoa; phylum Arthropoda; class Insecta; order Hymenoptera; family Cynipidae; genus Synergus; species Synergus laeviventris. Next base: position 7,783,124 of record JAUESI010000036.1, read on the forward strand.
GGCTGAATGCGTGCAACCGTCAGGACGTCGGGCTCATTCGGCCGAATGCAGAAAAGGGCCATGTGGTGGTTTGAGCCCGCGAGGGAAATGTTTTGCAGTATTGAGCGCCCCACCGGCTGCACCATGCTGATTCTGGTGCTGCCGGTTTTGTGGCAGTTCAGGATCGTTCTGGTAGATTTTCACGGAAGTTCACCTCCTGCTTTTCCCCACCTCTACCACCCCTTTCTCCATCTTTCTATCTTCCTCTTTTAATTTTCCCTCTTCCCCTTTTACTCCCGTTCACGATCTCGTCTCTTTCCTTTTTTTTTTCTGCTCTCTTTCCTTTTTTTCTCTTCTCCTTTTTCTCTTTTCTATTCCACCTTCCTTTCTTCCTTCTTTTACCTTTTTCTCTTTCTTCTTTCTTTTCATTTTCCTCCTCTTTCTCTCTTTACATTATCCCTTTATTTTCCCCTTGCAAGCCTACTCTGATCCTTTTTTTTAGATTTTTTTATCTTTCGTCTCCTCTCACTCTCCATCCTGTTTCTGGCCCCCAGACAAGTAGACTCTGGAATCCTCCTCCAAAACATTTTATTTTCAACGTTTGCATTCCCATCTGATCGTCGAAACGATATCCTCTAAAACGAGAAAGGTTCACAATTCCCGACGGGCAAATCCTAAATAATAAAAACACTGCCCTCTTCAACCTCCGGAAGAATATAGCTACTCAGCATTTGTTATTCTCGATTACAGTCAAGAACCAGTTTTTGAAGAGGGATTTAACTTGAGAAGGGGACTTTTAATTCATAGGAAAAAATTTATTTGGAGAATAACATCGATTAAATGGAATGGCAAAATATTATAAGTAGTAGTGGAATATCGTATAGTCAGGCAAAACCGGATTCGTCAGATATGAGTAGATAATAGAGTAAAAAAACAATATACGTAACTTTTCGTTTTAAAAATCATTTTTAGTACTGTAAAAAAGCTATTTAATTTTTATTTTAATGTATTTTATGTTCTGGAGTTACCTTAAGGTTCATTCTGAATATTGAATTTACAGGTGACGCCCTTTGATACCTACAACCTTTTTGTTCCTACAGGAAACTATTACTACTTCCCAGTTTGGATCCTCAGAAATATTAGAATGAAATTCTAAATTCTAAATTTTTTTAACTCACAGAATTAATAAAATTTAAAAAAAATGTAAAATCATTTATTTTAATCAATTTAATTTTTATATTGTAAATAACTAATAAAAATTTGATCTCCAAATATTGCGTTTTTGTGCAATTTTAGATATGCCTAACATTTTTTTAAAAACTTTTTGAGACGTATAAATTGAATGAAACACATCTTCACTCGTGAGAGAATAAGTATATAAAAGCTTAAGTAAACTTAATTATAATTTCTGGTCTAAAACCGAAAAAGTAAATAACGTACACATTTTACGTGTTGAAGTCCATAAGATAACAAATTTGTTTGATACAGTTATATGAGGCAATTACTTTTGCAAAATCATATTTAAAAAACAAGAAAGTGAAGCTTAATTTACCTTTCGCTTAACGAATCTCCAGTTAAAAAATTCTCATTTTCCTCAGCCGCAAAATGCAATAACACTACTTTACAATTTTCGGACTCCAAACAGCGCCAAGTCTAATTTCATTACACACCCGGGACTTCCGCACGAACAATAGCTCCGGACTGTGATTTCATTTATGTGTACGGTCGCCTAAAGAGAGAGAGATCCAAACCCGTATTTTGCAATTCCGCACGTTCCCTTTAATAATGTCGATCGTCGCATCGAAACACATCGGTACCGATGCCTCCGACTCCGTAAATATAGGGCGGAATTCACACCCCTTACCACCCCCCCTAACGTCCCGGTAATCATCCGTAAAACAGGCTAAAGTTCACCCTATACAAGGGTCATTACTCGTGCATTTTGCTAAACACGAAGGAAACTGAGAGAAAAAGCAGTGGAGTTTCAGACTGAAGCATTCGAGCGAAAAAAAAGTGCCCAACCCCTTTTTTCTCCTTCGGTACTCGAGTTTCCATCAACGCATCCTGCAGAGATACTAACATTATGCGAAACCCTGTCTATGCTTTTTCTCTAGTCTCTCCTTTAACTCTATCCCCAACTCCGGCTTCTTTCTCTGCCTATTGCACCATGTTAACTTCTTGACGACGACGTCGACGTCGACGACCCTCTTCTTCTTTCCGCACGAGCGAACTTCTCTCGTCGCATGGCGTTTCCACCCTTTCGAGTTGCCAAGAGGTCGATATCGCAGACCTATAGAAAAGGGATTGTCTTCTTTTCTTTCATTGCATTTTCTTTTCTTTTCTTTTCTTTTCTTTTCTTTTCTTTTCTTTTCTTTTCCATTCCTTTCCTTTAAGGTCATTACTATCGTCATTACTCTGGAAGACGTGAAAATGCTCGCGAGGGGTTAAGTGATTTATGTGCTGTAAATAGAGGTTGCTTGGAGTCTCACCTGTTGACTAGACTTATCGGCTTGAATCGGGAGCGATAGCTCGAACTTGTGTACTAGATTGTGTTGAATAAGGCGGTAGACTGTATTTAACTTGCAATTCATATAATGAATATCCAGAAGAAGCGTCTGATATGGACGCATAACATAGGGGGTCGATTTTCCCATTTTTCATTTCCCAGTTTATGCTTCTCACTTTCCATTTATCAGTTGTCATTTTTTTTTATAAAATCCATCCATAAATTTTATAACGCATAGTTCGAGTTTTCTTGCAGTTTTTTCCCATTTTGTGACACTAGTCCGGACCTCCCTCCCCTCAAAAAAGGTTTATAATAGTTTCTGGATGAACCCTTTTGATACATTTGCCCATTTGGGATAACACTGTGGCTTAGAGTAAGCCATGAGAAAATAAATACTCACCTATCAATAGTATAAACTTGTTTGGCCAGACACAAATATGTATTAAGTAGAAAAGGTATCGCAGTGTCAGACATTACTAATCAAGATTGCTCATAATTTTTCATTTTAATTCTACTTTTTTACTCACCTTTAAATGAAGAAAAATGGACTTAGTCTTAGCGTATAAAAAGATCACTAACCTGGAACAAATAACGGAAGAAAGATTTGTTAGTAAGCAATGTAAAATATATTGTAAATATGATCTAATTTACATATATTCTCTAATATCAGGAATATATTATACCTTTCCGTGCCACTTTATTATAGTTAAATAATCATATATTACAAGTAATGTAGTATTTACTATTTACCAATTAAAAGTGTTTAATATTAAATATTAAAAGTGTGATGCGGCTTGTGGAGTCCTTTTCAGTTTCCTAGATAAGGACTACACGAAGGAAAACTGTCCAGAACCCTATCAGAACCCTACCAGAACCCCGTACAAATTTCTACACGGGTTTTTCCACATGAAAATTCTATTCTATTGAAAAATGAAATTAATAATCCCGCATCGTCGATCACTATTTTCATGACTAAAATCAACACTGACATTGACGGAATACGTTCCTCAGAATAAGGAAAGATTCTTTCCGCTTATGAATGAAACATATTCTCCTAGGGAATCCCAAATTTTGAATAGTGATGAATAGTCAATATCAAACTTGTAAGTAAACGTGAATTGGATTCAACAAGCTACAAATCAGTTCTTGCAAAGAAACTTTCTCTTTACTCACACGATATTTCATTCTCACATTGAGATGCTTTATTATAATCTATAGACGGGAATAAAACGAAAATGATAAAAAACAAGAACTTTGAATAAGAGGTAATTTCTCAGATAAGCTTTAGTTGTCCTACTTTTCGGGTTTTCAGGGTCGTTAATTTCACGGGGGTGTCTCGTCGAGGTGAGGTTGGTATTTTTACGAAGTGACCATTTGTGGGAGATTGCAGCTACTTGTTTGTACCCTTGGTCCAAGCGGTCTCGTTAGAGGCAGGCTCGGATACTTTTAACGAGTAACGAAACTCGGTCTCGAGGATTGGATAGTATAGGATAGGAAGGTAATCCAAAATATATTACCGACGCTTTGTACCTTTGTACTTTACCAAGCCCCGGGCAGAGCTCGCTCGCCCGAACCACGCCTCGAAGTTATTACCACGCCGGGTCGAAAACCGCAAGCCGCGTACGCATAGATAACAGAGCCGGCTACTGGCGAAATGAATTCGAACGCGCAGAATTTAAAATGCACCTGCAACTGCAACTCGATACGAAATCATACGGCTTCCAGCCGCAAAGAACAATCTCTCCACACTTTTTGTCTCACGTCTGCCCCTTTTTGCCTCATTCTCATCCTCCATCCTATTTTTTTCCTTTTTCTGCTCCTCCTCCTTTGCTCAAGTTGCTCTGATTTATTATTTCCACTCGGAATTCTTTCAAAAATCCTGATACCATTTTTACTCTGCTCCTTATAATTATCATTTTAAATATTACCATTTTTGAGAGTGCTTCATTAAAAAATTTTAAATACTCTCTACTTCTAATTAAGTTCTTTGATTATGCTAAGTTTTTCATCGAATAGCTCAGATTTATTATTTCTACTGAGGAGTTCTTTGCAAATATCAATACCTTCGCTCCTTTTATTTCCTTGTATAACGTGAAAAAACATGAAACTGAGTTTTCGATTGGTCCGTACACTTCTGTAAACAAAAGCTCTCAGGAATTGATCAAATATTCAATTGATATTTATTCATACAGTGTAAACAGACTATTGTGTTTCTGTACCTTCCTCTGTTCTACTGAAAAGCATAATATTTACCTTCGTATTGTTAATATATTGCGCATGAGAATTTAATAATAATTTCTATCTATCAGCTTTTAATTTTTGAAGCACATTAATTTAATGGCATCTCTATTTTAGTGCTTTTGTACCAATTCAAGACTCAAAAAGAGAATTGTCCAGCAACAATGAATTCGGTCTGAATATATTTCTCATTTTATGGGTGCGCGGATTTTTGTGTTATTCTCAAACAAAAGTCATTAAACTGAGTAACGTCGACATAAAAACAACGCGTATATGTTCAGGTAGTAATTATTTTATATTTCTGAAATTAATTAGCTGCATTATTATTTTATATTCCGATTAAATTAAACATTAACTGTAATTTTAATTTGAAGCCGTTAAAATGAAATCAATCTGCACTAATTTCTCGAATAATTTTCGATCTGCAGTCTGTAATGGTTATGTTTACAATTTTCAAATAATATAAAACCAATTATTCATGCTTAGATGAAAGAGAATTCAATTCAATTTGTTAAAGTGATGACGACCTTTGATACAATATGAGTGTGTACTGTAAATTATCCATAAACTTGATCCATTGTTATTATTCAACAACTGATTCACTAATGAATGAGAGAATAGGCAATTGTCCTATAAAATGACTAATTAAAATAACCAGAAGATGGTCAACTAGAATTCATAGTTATTCTAGCCAGAATATTTTGTGAGTATAGTAGCCTCGATGGTTATTATTGTAAAACATATATGGTATTCCAAAAAATTTTATTCCACAGAGACCCATCTTCGGTCTTCATATCTTATGCCCTTTTTTCTTCATTCTACTTTTCCATCTCTATCTCTATCCATCCTTAGCCTCTCCGTTTTCTATGGCGCACTTGAAGATTTAGAGGGGTTGTTTTCTCTTGGAAAAACGGCCGTTTAATGGCGCTGCGAGACCCTCTTTTCTCTCAGCACAGGATTTTTCCATCCTCGTTTGGAAAGAAGAAAACTCAGATCCTAAAAATCCTGATTGTAAAAAACGTCATTGTGGAAAAATGTTCTCAATTTTATAAGTGCAATTGTCTTAAATTAAGATGATCAATCTTCGAGTAATTTTGTCTCATTATCTATTATGAATGTCAATAGAGGAGAATATGATTCGAGTGCGCGTCTCTCCTCGAGAATCCTTTCAAGTTTCAGGCTTCGACGGAAGCTAAGTCGAATGAGTGAATATTAACGGGAGTGGGACGACAACACACACACACACACACCTTGTCTCTAATTACTGGAGGGGGAATCAGAACTAGATGGTTTGGGGCAATGGGGGCAACGGGTGAGTGAATTCAGTGAATCAAGTATGCGGATCGAGTTGGAGCGGATGTTGGAACGTCGGAAAGGACTCTTATGCTTCGACTCGGCCGTAGAATCGATAGAGCCCGATTTCCAATAAAAATACCCGGCCCATGTTATGGTATTTTCGAAATAATGTTCAGTCGAGCAAAGGCCGCTCATGTCCAGAAAACTACATAAAACGATTGCGAGTAAAAACAGAGCTGATAGGCATTCTTTGATGTCGAGGACTGGAGCTTTATCAGTAAAAAAAAAGAGAAATTCCTGTATCCACAGCAACTGATCGAATCGCCCCAGGAAAAATAACTGAATTTCTTTTGATTCAATAGAAATCGAGGGAAATCGTCGAAAGAAGGAATTTCTATCGTGCGAAGCTGCCTTTGTTATGTTTCTATATTCTTATACATATTTATTCTCTTGCTTCAAAAATCTGCAAATTGCGTTTATGAGGGATACTCGTAAGTTTAAGCTTCATGAAAAGTTGGCTTCTCTGTTCTGATCTTAAATTGAAGTAGCTACCTCCCTAATTTTACACGTGAATCTTTAGTCTATAGCCGGAGGCATTGAAGATTAAAATTATAAAATTGGAATAGCTAATATAAATTTTAATTGGATTGTTGAAGAAGATTTTATTCAAAACTTAATTTTATTGGGCTGAAGTATCAGACGTCTAAGCAACAAAAAACTACAATCCTTTATAATTTTGAGAATGTTTAAAAGGTATTTTAAATAAAATAAAATTAGTTTCTAAATACCCATTGATGGTGTGTTTTATGAAAATCGGTTTTTATGAAGGATTGTAGTATTAACATTATACGTCGGATACTTCAGCCCAATCTTAATTTTAGATCTTTCCCTTCTTCATGAAATCAAAGAAGGAAGGTTATTATGGCGAGTTATGATATTATTTTGCGTGTATTAGAGAAAATCGTGAGAAGATACAGATATACTATAGTATTCGAGTTACTGTCTCGTGTCATGGAGCTATTCGAATTCGGTGGAGCGTACAATGAGCTACATTGCTACTAAAGAAAACGATCTGGCGAGATAAATGTCGGTAGAATTCTCTCGATAAGAATCATCATCCGACCTTATAATCCGACTTTAGCTACCAGAGATGTTTGATACTATTTCTTTGTGAGTTTGTCGAATTTGAGGGAGTCTTAACATGCTTCTCACTGCTTTTTTAAGTTGGAGTTTCCCAGGTTCTCGGAAATTTGGAAATTTGAATTCCTTGGGAAATCTTCAACTGAAGATCTATCAGTAAGTCAAACTAAAGCAAAGTGGAACACTACTCAACTTATCTACTTACCTGCAGCTACTTAACTATCTATCTCGTTACGAAAGTACGACAACTAAAACTCGTACCTGCTCCACCCTAAGCACTTTCCATAATGGTTCTCGTCTGGCAAGACCCAATTAGTCGTTCGCGATAATGAATACTTTAGCCTCGATAGAAACCTTTCAAATTTACCCTTCGATCAATAATTCACTATAACATATTTTTAAGGTTGAGTATATAGCTGAACGCACGTTTATTCACTACCTTTTTTAAATTAAATTTATAATTTGTTTACTATATTTCTTTGTTTACTGTTTATGCTTATTTAATATAATAAGTGAGTAACTCACAAAAGATTGTATTTAGAAAGGACTCCGCACCAAATTAGTGCTGCAGAGCACTAATTCGAAAGAAAAAAGTAGTAAAAAATTGATAGATTTTGGACAAGCACTTGTTAAAGTTTCCATTTTTACAAAGTATTGAACATTGCTAAAATCGCACAAGGTTATCTGTTTAATCTAGTAGAATCTATTAACCCATATAAAATATGAATTTCCTTGTTTCTATAATTTAGGGATGATTAAACAACCCTTTAGAAAAATTCAAAGACATATTCTTGTCGTCTTCACCTTCCAACTTATTTTAATATGATTTCCGAATTTCATAGTTTAATCAGAAAACCTTCTGTGATTTTAGTTATTAAGAAATGTCAATAATTTCGGATTCAATATTCAGGGGATAATAAAAAAAAAACCTTGAATTAAAATTAGAGAAAAATCCTTGCTATGCACGCTTCCTCTATTTATTTGAAAGTTATTTCTAGCGTAGCTGTTAAATAAAAAATTTCAAGTAAAATTGAAACTTTAACAAGTGCTTGTCTACTCTCTAAACTTGAATCAGTAAAAAATTAGTGAACGTTTTTTTAACTCTTTTCTTTCGAATTAATGCTCTGCAGGTTCGAAAATACAAAAAGAAATTAGATTTAGAATTTTTCACGAAAAGCCGTTTACATTAAATTTGGTGAGCGCTCCTTTTGGTTTGTTTATATTTTAAGATATGAAGCCCATCCTATTTAATTAAGTTCTCTCTTAGCTGGAATTTCTAATTTGAAATTGTTTACTATTTACATATCGCAAGATTTATGGTTCTTGGGAATTTGTACCTGTGAAGCTGTTTTTATTATGGTTGGTTGTTGATATGATTAGACTCGTCGTTCGACCTGCTCTGTTGTCGTCCTTGGACTCTCAGTTAAGTTTTGAATCTCGGTTGGAGAGATGCGGGAGTGAGTGATTGAAATTAAATTGTATAAAATAATTTTAGTAAAATTAAAACTCAAAGTGAAAAGTGAAAGTCTTAGTGTAAAAGTGAAAGTGCTAAAAAAAAGGATTATCAAGAGAACGAGGTTTGGGGAACATCATGCAATTTTGGTAAAAAAATAAGGTGAATATTCTTTATTAGAAAGGTATTCCGGAAGAATAAACCGTTTCTTAATATTAATTAAGATTTTATTTTTTCAGAATCTGAAGCAGTAAGTGGTTTAAAAATTTTTTAAATATATTTAGATCGTTGAAAAGTTGGAGTTTTATCACAATTATTCTTTTCTCGTTATGATACTAAAAAGATCCAGGCTCCATTTTTTAGCTTGGAAAACAAACACAAAATTCGGTTTTTAGTGCCAATAATCATTTATTAAGACAAACGTTAAGTAATTGCTTCACAAAATAAGGATATTTATAAGATAGCAGGGAGATAAATAAAAAAGCAAGCCTAATATACATAAATCTTCCAGAATCTTCAACCTCCATATTTCTATTGACTCTATTTCCTTCACATGATTGTAGTTTGTATGCACATATGTATACAATGGATACACATTCTGTTTCTGCTCATGTCACATATATTTCTTTCGGCCACCCCAGCTTGGAATTTACCCTAGGGTGTGCTACATTCATTCACGTTCCAGAGCCAGATATACAAAATAGAAATTACACGAGTATGCACATATGTACGATAGAAATTTTAAGTGCTTGCATTAATTTAGGATGATTGAGTGGAAGCAACTGTTAAAAAGCACGAATTTTATAATTTTTATTTATATATACAATCTTGCATACTACAAAATTGTTTCTTGCAATTTAAAAAACTGGAATATTGCTAAAAATCCATGCTGGAAGAAAACGGATCGAAACCATATCCTTATCCATTTTTTGGTTTAAAAATCTAATAACAGATAGAATGTGATTTTGAAACAGTAAAAAAATTCTATTACTCAAATACCTCTTACTATTTTTTCTGATTAAAGTATCCAGAATGCTGGTTATTCTAATCATAATTTGTAGACTAGAATGTTATTTTGATAAAATCTTGTATTTTCATGGTTTCGACTAGTCGCCCATTTTCACGATCATATTTGTAATCAGTGCATTTCGGAAGTTTATCAGATAAAAATATGAACGTCACCAAGTACATTTCAACTTTATTTCTCCTATTGGTTGATAAAGATTATGGTTTTCACTCTTTTATATACGCCGCAGTTATTATCCGACGAAAGTCGAACAGAAGAGAAATGAAAAATTGACTCGGTCGTCAAGCCAAGGAGGAGTTTGACTGAAGTTCCGTCGACTTCAATTCTCTTCGTTAAAAAACTCTGAACTGGTCGACGTCGGATAGGAGACCACCCAAGGGGATGAGGGAAAGAGCGAAGAAACCAAGTTTCTTCTCGTTAGTAGTTGGCAAAGTCGATGGAAAAAGCCTTGAGCCCAGATTCTGTCGGTTTCTTCACTCCTACTCGCGAACGTGTCAATGGAAACTATACAGGAAGTGAAACTTATTCAAATTGTATTCTCCCCAGCTCAAGGCGTATTCTTCAAAAAGAATACGGATAATAAGACAGAACAGAATTCGAATTGAAATCGTGCCCTTTGTTATAGTGGAATCTCGTTATTATTCACAAATTGCGAGAGTTGCTATCTTGATATAAATTACATCAGCTAAATTCTATCTAGAATTCTACATCAAAGGAGAATGCATCGGATTTACTGTCATCTAAATCTTCAGGAAATTCTCTTCAGAAATTGTAATAAGCACTCAAGTAATCTGATTTTGTAGCTTCCAATGTCTATTTGTATACCATATATTGTTGAGTCAATATTAATTCACTGTTTTACTATTTTACCAGCAGAAAACTTCTTAAGATATCGTAAAATACCTAGACATTTTTTCTATGCGTTCAAATTCTGTCAAAGACTATAGAATCCAGAAATCTGGGACGAAACAAAGCGTGTTCACCTGTAATTTGAGCAAACTTTTATATTAGCCTTTTTCCAGCTGGAAGTTTCAGCCCGTTTAGTTCCAAATGAGAATTTTTATTAGAGGAAGGGAATCCGTAATGAAGGAATGGTGGAAAAGTAAGTTGGACTTTAAATCGAGCAATAAAAAAAGTATTGCGAAAAAGAAAGAAAAAAAGAGTCGGAGATTATTCAATCCGAATTGGGGGAGGGGGTGAAAGATAAGGAATTACCCTGTCGTGTGTAAGCGACGTTCCTCTGAACCATCGATTCACCTCCGGAATGGCATTTCTCAACAAACAGGCAAAGCGAGTAGTCAATGGCTTCTCATCGTTCTTTGCATTTCTACCTACATTCTGCATTCCTCTCTCCTTGTATATTGGTAATTTTTCCTGAAAAATGAGACAAGTGACAGCTTCGATTCGCAGCAAAATTGACACAATGAAATAGGAATAGCGAGACAGAAATAAGAAAGAATGAGTTTACTTTTAATATTAGTTTTTGTTATATTTTGAAGCCATTTTATATTCATGGAATTATTTAAATTCATGCATGAGTGATTACAATTTCTGGTGTAAATTATACTTCGTGAGGATTTTGATGCTTGAGATAAAGGCGAAGATTATATTACAATTTTGTAATTAATGTCTGTTAAACCTAACATATTGTGCAACTATGTTAAATATGTGGATATACACGGAGAGAGAAACTAAAATGTGAAGTTGGACAAGAATCTACTTAAAACTCTCATCTACATACCTCATCCTCTGGAGAGTCGTTAATTTAATTTACTTTAACTCTTGTGAGTTTAGGTGACTAAGGCAGAAACTGTTATTTCTTTAATTATAACATATATTGTAAACGATAAAAAATGTTGTCCTTTCTGCAAATTCTTAATGATTGTTAAGAAATCACATCAGCTTTGAAATACTGGTAAAAAGATGTTAGGAGTTTCATCAGCTCAGCAACTTGGAAGCGATAGGAAGCACCGTGAATAGAACGGAGATGATTTATGTAAGTTGAACAGGTACAATTTGTATCGCGTCAGTTTTTATAGGAAGTGGGAAGAAGTCCTAATTCGAGTTGAGTTATTGCTTAAGAGGAAGAAGGGTTGTAAGGTTGACCTATGGATACTAAGTGGAAGCGAGAAGTAAAACGACATGGATGAAACGAAGGGTGATACGCGTTACAATTTTTTACTTAGCTTCACAGCATCCTTTACCTTGCCTGCCATCTCCTTTTTATATTTTATCCGCGATAAGGGCGATCTTTATTCCAGACCAAGACATGATCTTCTGACGCTAATCGAAGGTTATGTAACGGCTGGAGGCACCCTCTTAATATTTTATGAAATATTATATTGCTGACAATTATTTAATATTTCTTTTTAATATTACTCGTATCTATTTATTTCTTCATATTTTTCCACGTGTACCTAATTTAGAAAGTCTCAATATTTAGACAGCCAGGAACATGTAATACCTCTTTGTCTCCAGAGGTTAAACTGTCCTCAACTTGCAAACTCTGCACTAGTCTCCAGCTTTCAATTTCACGAAGACCATGCTGTTAAGTTCACATAGCAAAGATGTGCGGTCCCTTGTGACAAACCTAAATAAATTGTCAGTCGCAATACTGGTACCAAGGGAAGGAATTTCATTAACTTCCGATTTTATGCATAAGAGCAACCACATAATTTAAGGGGGTTTCAAGAGATTTTAAGTGATTATAGGTAATTTAAAATTATTTTATGGAAAATAAGATTACAAAGATATTAATATTTTCTAAAGGTTTTAAAGATAGTTTGACTGATTTCATCAAATGTCAAATGATATAAATATTTTTAAAAGAATTTAAAAATAATTCAGGAAAATTTCAAGTATGAAAAATGTTGTTAAGTGTTTTAAATGATTTTTAATGATATTAAAGAATTTTAATAGATTTTCAAAAAACTCTAGGAAATTTTCAAGACTCTCAAGTAATTTCAAAGCATAAAAAATATTTTTAGATTCTTTAAAATCTGTTGAATAATAACTACCTGTCTACATTTTCTATCGCAGGTAGCCATTTTACGAGCAAGTTTTTCCAGAGATTATAAATTACAAGAATTTCAGTTCAGAGTGCTCTCCTTTCCACATTGACGTTCCTGCCAATTTATCACGAGAAAGTTCATCAATTTTGTTTACTGTCACTTTCATCCGCGTTAAAAAAAGCTCATTCTTTTAGCCGCTGTGTGAACATTAATTATTCGTGTTCCTGCACATTTTTCAATGTAATAAAATATAATAAAGTGAGGATGTAATTTATCAAGTTTTTAGAATTTTCAACTTAAAATCTCCTGCATTTCAAAGTAGTTTCCAGAATTTTTTACATATATGTCTTACTGACATACTCTGACCTAATCCACTTTTCTACACTATGCATGACTTCTTGAACTGAAAGAATTGTAATTTTTTCTCTCGAGTTTCAGTATATCATTTTACTCCACTATACTTCATAAAGTCATAAATAAAATTATGGACCATAAATTTGAACGAAATAATCGTAAAATAGACATGAAAGTAGAAATATTACTTTTCTCTCCATAATCTGCAGTGCAAAATACTGTTTAAATTTGAAATATAACGCAAACAGTGGCCTTTATTGCTTCGAGTATTGAATTTAATAACCTGACATTTTATTTTTCATATAATTTATAGTAAAACTCGATATCATTATATTTTCCGTTTTTTTTATAGGCGTGTCAAATTGACGTTTATTGGGCGGAGTCAGTGTCGAAAAGAGTCGTGTCCTAAAAAGGCGTGTCGTAAGAAAATATTCGTATTCAATTTTGAAAAAAGCATGACGTAAGTGAATGGAAAGTAGTTAAAGAAGAGAAGCAGCGTGACTTCATGAAATAGGGCCTGTTTATGATAATTATAGTGGGGGGTGTAACTAGACACTCTCACGGACTTGTGGGCGTGATAAATGGGTGTGATTTACGGCTAAAGGTGTTCCTTTAAACCAAGATGAGAAAAGTGGGCCTTGATTGTTTTCTTTTCAGTCTAAAATTAGCGTTTAAGGATTCGATGGATTTTTTCCGGTCATTCTGAAAAGTTTTTTTTTTCGACGAATGCTAATGGAGGGATTTGTCAAACTTTGAGTAAGTAATGAAATCTTCCAGAACAATTCATTGTTTCCTTTAGATACCTTGTTCGCTTACCAGTAAAGCCCTGCGGTTCGTCGCCGTGGGCCATCTCATTAAATACATGCTGGGACAATATAGTCTGCACAATATCACTGTCAGCCGGAAATGACGCCACGAGAAGAGGAACGCGCGCACTGCTGCTGTTGCTGTATTGCATTGGCGGATTTAAGACCCTACCTCCTAACTGTAAGCATTCGCGTAATTACGTATCACTACATCTCGTGTCATCCACCCCAAGCCACCACTCACCACCCACCACCCACCATTCAGCCTCCCTTCTTCCATCGAGGCACTCCAGCATATTGAAGCTGCGCCGGAAATTCAAATCGATTTTTGGACATTCGTGAGAACGAAAGGTGCGGATATTTGTAAACTTTACGGATTACACAGCTGCAAGAGATGCACACGTGTCGGTTTTCATTGCAGAATAATCGCTTGTGCAAATACTGCCTATTTTTCGAGTGATTAATTCTCCCATGACAACGAATAAATCGCGTGCAGGCTGCATTACAAATCTAGAGATATAACTCATGGATTTCAAGCTGATTGCAAGTAATAATTTAAAGAAATAGTACTATGATCCGCGCGATCTGCGCGCGATGCATTTTTCATTTTTTCACTGCACCTTTTGTTAAAAAGAATCAGAAGACTGTTTGAAATTTCAAATCAATGGACTTTAAATGCTTTAAGGGATTTCAAAAGGATACAAAATAATTGAGAAATTTTCAGAAATCTCCATAAGTTTCATAAAATCACAGGATTTTTTTTTATTCCTGAAAATTGCACAACCTATTGTTATATTCCTTAAAATTACTCAAAACCCCATGAAGGCTCATTAAATCTCGTAAAATTGCTGAAAATCCACCAAAATTTCTTTAAATCCCTTGAATCAAATGTCCTTAAAATGACTTCTATGAAATCTAAATGGCAAAAAATGCTGACAGTATATAAAACATTAAATACCCAGTAAAATAATCTTTAAATTGTTTTGACAAAAAAAAAACAATCTGAAGATAATTTTAAAATTCGGTCTATTCATATAATTCGCACAGTTTCCAAACCAATCAGGTTTTCGACAACAATACAGCTTAAGTATCTATCTATCATCAGCACTGTTTATTTGATGTATGGGGAGAAGCGTGAAATGTTTCGCGAAGAATGAAGATAAATGCAAACATTCATCGTAAGTAGAAATTTGGTAATTTATTTTTTAATTTCTACCGAATTCCGACTGAACAACTGATACAATTTGAACACTTACAAGCAATTCAAGGTGCCAGTCTCGTCTCCTAGTCTCCTCAGTCGCAGAGCATATTTGATTCATGCATCTGTAACACTCTCAGTAGAAAGAGTTGGGTTTAGTCAGCCCGTGATTTTTGAAGTAATGTATTCGCTGAGCGAAGTCATTAAAATTTCCAGGAGTTGATAACGTTGTCTGGAAGTATCTGAATGTCGAATTCTGCTCCATAAGTTTTGCATATATTCAATGCGACATCGTTATACGAACATGCCTTCATTTAAATGTTCTTTTCAAATTTTCTCTTGCGGCTATAATAATCCTATTAAGTTCTTATCTGAAGCTGAAGATTTTCAAGTTTGAGATGATCAAAGTTTTGAAGCCTTGATTGTCATTCCTTTTGAAAGAATCCCCCATATTTATAAATGAGAATGTGTCTTCTTGGCGTTTAAAGCTCTGCTCTTCACTTAAACATGATACATATCACGACCTATATATAGAACATCTCATCACGAAAATGCAGTAAAGCAATACATAAAGGTCGACGATCATACTCAGTTGCAACTCCCTAGGGGTGTTTACAAGAAGCACGGCGGCCGTCGTATTCGAAGAGGATCTCACATGTTACGTTACACGACACCTAGAGAGATCTCGGGAAATCTCCACGTCACGTCTCGGTTTATTCCCCCAGATACATGCGTACCGTATACGTCGTATTGCGGCTCTCGTTGTCGACATCGTCAGGTCGGCTGCGACGGAACGAAGAGGCTCCTATCGTATTTGTGTCGGAACTACTCTTGGGGCCACGTCGCTCCCGTGACACCTTCTTCCGGCTTCTTCTTCCTCATTGTGCCGTTGACGACTATATGACAGACAAACGCTATCTCCGCCAACATTTCCAGATAAATGATTCGCCTCATGTTTCCATCTTTGGAAACAGATTCTTCCGAGCTGTAGAAAGAGGAAAATGATTTTCTTTCTTGTATGCCTCAAACGAAACAATCACCTTTTTTTATTTCCCTAGAGTGCTTCTAGAGCCGGATTAAAGGGGGATGAGTTCGAATGGATGCAGCCTTATGCCTCACATTCCAAGGGGCCATCAAGTTTACATGAATTTTCTTCAAAACCTTTTATACTCCGTAGTTCTAGTATCATCTTATATTTTCACTCATAATTTTTTTCGATATATTTTAATTCATCTGTACTGCTTCGAATTTATTCTTCAAGAAGAACATTTTTAGAAAAGTAAGAGATCTGACACCGTTTATTAAAAGGTTGGTGATGTTTTATTGCAGGAGCAATTTGGATGCTTGAAAACTGTCTCCTCTCCACAATTAAGGCGATAGGAAACACTTTTGAAAGATGCAATCTCACATGAGTGGTCCTGTAGTGTCTCCACTTTCTCGATTTCTTTCTTTCAGCACAAGTCCTTTCTACCGCCAATGAAAGAGGAGAATTTCGAGAGAGCGCTTATGTGCTTCGCTCGATATCCATTAAACCTGGCCATATATAGAAGAGCTGATTCTCATCGAAAGATGAGCTAACAGCAAATGCAAGGGTGCGCCTGTTCATTCCCAAAAGAAACCTTCGTTTTAGGATTTTTATGTCTGTCGTCACCCGGTTCCAGTTGCTGAGCCGTACCGTAGCTCTAAATATGAGGTGCATAAAAGGTTCACTTTTTCACTACCTTTTTGAATGGGCTTCCTCCCCCGAACATTTTTTTGATCATTATTTCACGATTTAATATTCAGTGCTAGGTAGATGTATGCCAAACCAGCCTCTTGTTTGTGAGTTTCAAGCCAAAAGAAGCAGGACTTAGAGAAAATAAAAAATACTTTTAACACTCGTACATAAAAGTAGAAAATTCCATGAATAAGTCTTTCACTAAATGAAACATTCTTCTCAGATTCTATTCAACGAGGATTCTTACATAGTTACGATATATATCACTCATTATAAAACTTACTATATTTAAAAATCATAAGGTGAACAAATCAAGAGTAACTTCAAAGAATTGGTAACTCGTTAGCGTTTATTTTACGTCTGCTACAGATTTTGAGACGCATATTCTATTAAGAAATACTCTGAAGTACCAATTTCAACAATATCTCTCCTGGCACAGAAAGAATACAAGTGAAACAGTTAATTTCCGTCTACTAATTAGCAGCTCTTGAAAAAGCTTGCCGTGGTTGAAAATTAAATAAATTTATTTAAATTTTAATTGGCGCTCGTACCCTTTTCAGGAAGTTTACCGTTTTTGATGCTCCCTTCGAATTTCCTCTTATTCAAGTTGGGATGCAGCGTGGTAGCGAACACTGTGTTAAACTCTGTCGGTGGAACACAACTCGGTTAGTATTTATATATAGGTCGTTTCATGGACAAATGGACACTCTTCGTTAGTAGGTGTGCACCGACTGTCGATTGCGATAGTGTGAGTGCAACAGAGATGTAGAATTTAGATGCATCCTACAAGAGGGTATAACGAGCTCGAACTCGACTCTCGGGTCGATGGCTGATGGTTTCGCCTTACCCTCTCGAACGACCCACCTCTTTCCTGTCACTCTTGCATCTCTCCTTTTCATCGCTCGTTCACCTCCATCCGTTCCGCTTTCCAACCCTCTTTCGCGACTCTCAATATAGCTAGAAACGTGTGCACTGTTGCAACGAAATACATTGTCCTAGAGGCAACAAAACAATTTTTTACACATCATGGTAGACATGAACTTCTAAAACAAGGGAATAATTTTTTGTGGCTGACAATTCAATGACCTCTACTACTGCCTTCCTATCGGCTGACCCTACGTTTACATCCCCTACTTATCTCATTCCCCTCTACGGTTGCCACAAAATTGCCTCTTCTCGCTTCATGACATTAGTTACTTATTTCTCCTGGGAGCATTTATTTAATTTTTTAATTATTACATTGTTGATAATAAATACCCGAGTGGAAATTTTAATGAAGTTCTGGTAGGATCAGTTTGCCCTAGTTCACGCTCACAATGGTAAATACCTCACGTAGGAAAAGCTAGTCACATCAAGTGGTTTTAAGAAATTTTTAAATAATTTCAAAAGAATTCAGGGGGGTTTCGAGATTTTAAAGTAATTTTAAAAGTTATTTCAAACGTATTTTAAATGCTTTTTAAGAATTTTATAGGGTTTTTCAAGAGATTTCAAAGATATCCAAATTTTCTAGAGGATTTCCAGATATTTTAAGTGATTTGAAGGAGTTTCAAACGTCTACTACGACAATTTTTATTTTTTTTTTCATCAAACATTTCTCATCTGCAACTAAAAATAATGTTTACAAAAATATTTCCCATGCTTTCTATTGCAATAAACAAATTATCGTATTTTTTTTTGTTGAAAGTATTTCAAGGGATTTAAAAATATATTGAAGATGTGAAAGAAATGTTTTTGGATTCTTTAAAATCTGTTAAATCTCTTGAAATTCGCTGAAATTTGTTACAACCCCTTGAAACCTCATGAAATCTTTTGAAATTCTTTAAAATCACCTAAAAACTATCACTATAACTAGCTAAATTCTTTAAAGTATAAAAAATAAAATTTTTCATGTGAAAATATTTTATGTACAGCTATACAAACGAAAGCTTGTACATAAATCACGTTTTTGTTACATAACGCGAGTATTTGAGTTAATGGTTTTTTAGGCAATATGTATAAAGGAAAATAATGTCCCATAATTTGTAGGTAGTTTTTTTTTTATGATGAACGCTGTCACATTGCGATATTTGTACATATATTTCCCTGTTTCATATGAGTGCCTGTATTTCCAGAATTTCAAAATTTAATGCAGGCTCTTGTTCAAATAAAATAGGGTCACTCCTGGTGAACTCAATATCTTCAAAACCGATATTTCGTCACAAAACTTCGTTAATTTCGGCTTTCATTCAAAAATTCATAGTTAATTACTTTGAAAACCAAAAATATATTCCTAGAGTCTCATAGCCTCTGAAGTTTTATTTTCACAAGTGCTGAGTCTATAATTGAATGAGACTAAACGGAGACCCAATGAAAATGTTACCCGTGGCAAAAATTTTTTTAATAGCTTATCAGAAAGTTTTTCAGCTTTCCTGCTAAGCAAGCCTGTGTCGCTTAAACACGACTCGAGCAAATTGACTGTCTATGGGATCCATTTTCTAGGAAAAAGCTGAGAGTGAGCGAGAGGCAGATTAAAAGTTTCATACGCCCGTGGGGTGTAGAAGGCGCACGTGTTTACCCGGTTCGGGGGTGAAAGATTCCTATCTCTTTGCTCGTCCGTTCAGCGGATTCACCTTGCCGGGTATTTGCCCGAGTAATCGTTTTATCCGTTTCCACGCTTCGTACGGAGGCGGCACGAAGGAGCAATATCCTTCGCTGCCAGGCGCTCACGCTCTCGTCTCTCGGGACGTTCGCTTCGCTATATAGGTTCCTTTTTTTGTCTACATCCGCTCTACAAGACCGCCACCCTCTTCAGCTTTTCTTCCTCTTTGCCTATGCCTCTTCCTTATTTCCTCTCCTTTTTTTCTGTTTACTTTTGCCGCTTTTATTTTTCTTCCGCTCTCTGAGCGACGCCGGCCGGATACAAATTATCTTGGACGGTCCGGGAACCAAGGCTCTTATAGGATTTATCCCCATTCTAGTCTTGTATTGTCGACACGTGCATAGAGAAAAATCAAATTTGTTGCCCGATCGCTTCGAATTCTCGTGAGTTGTCGGGATCGAAGTTCTCAGATTTTTTATTTCATCTCTTTCACTTCGTAAACATGAGCTTATAGAAAATTTGTCGTAAATTTATTAATGTTGGATGAGACATTCATCTGGACAATTCAGGCAGAACTGTACAAATTTCAAAGAAAAATGATCATAGAAAATCAAAATTCTGAAAAACGATTATTTGCTTTTCGGGAATTTTAAGGGGTTTTGACGATTTTTAAAAGAGTTTTTTAATTTTGAGGAATAATAATAGAATTTTAAAATGTTTTTGTGGAAGTCCAGGAGTATTAAGAGAATTCAAGAGGTTTTCATGATTTTAAAAAGATTTTCTATAATTCTACATTAGAATTAGTATTGCTAAAATAAACTGTAATTTATAAACATTTTATTATCCTTGAACATTCATTAACTGCCAATTTGAGCAAGATTAAATTTTACCCTTCGAAAATGTTCGCTTTGTTTACTCTGTAGACTCTCAATAGAAAAAATTACACTTATTTTTCGGCTCTATCCAAAAGTTCCCAGCGTTCATTATTCATTCCTGTCGGGTACAGGATATTGATGTTCCAATTACCCTATGCTTCCGTTTATTTCCTTGCCTGTTAATAAGTGCCTTTCGGTGTTTAGGATTTATGCACGTGCTTTAGAGAGATAGTCCGAAATAAATAAATCTAAAGCCAAAATATCCTTTCACCAATTGCTTGGATTTCTATTTGCCGCCTGTACTATAAAATCGAGATAAGAGCTCCAACTGATTTTAAAATATTTCAAAGATGAGTGTCAAGTACTTTAAAAGATTCCAAATAATATTAAAGAATTCTAATGGAATTTAAAAGAACTCCAGGGAATTATCAAAAGCTTTCACAAGATTTAAAAAAACTTTTTAAATCTCTCAATCGAACTCTCAATAGAAAAAGTTACACTTGTTTTTCGGTACTATCCAAAAGTTTCCAGCGTTAATTATTCATTTCTGTCAGGTACAGGTATTGATGTTACAATAACCTTATACTTCCGTTTATTCCATGCCTGTTAATAAGTGCCTTTCGGTGCTTAGGATTTTTGCACGTGCTTTCTAGAGATAGTCCAAAATAAATGCGACTGAAAAGAAAAATTTGCCAAAACGCGAGAGAAAATCATGGAGCTTGGAGAGAAGTCAAGAGGTCACGGTCGCTAGAGCTTCTCAACGTCTTACTTTTCCCTTAACGGATATACTTCAGAACGTGCTTACCCTCGCTTCCGATAAGGAAGATTTTCCATGTGCTAATCCACCTTTTCTACTCTCCTGAACCACATGTGATATATATGAAATTTTTCTTTATTCATAAAAATATTTTAGAGTATTAAAGATTTATTATTAAAGACCAATTTAACAATTTGGAATTTAATAAGTTTAAATTGTACACATTTATATGAAAAATATATAAATGATTCTATAGACGTAGAAAGTCTAGGAGTAGATTAAAAGATACTTCCTGTCTCCACTAATATTAATATTCATATCGTAAATTAAGACCTCTTACCGCATCAGCAAAAACCGCTCTATAACGTCATGAAGTCACTGGTCTGAGGAACATCGAATTTAACCAGGAAATTGAGTTTGCTCTTGAAACTTTAAATAGTGTTAAATTCAGGCCCTTAGTTTCAACGTCCGCGAGTGGTAATCGAGTTCTGGATTATAGACGAAATACAGCTACAATTTCATTTGAATCACTAAAGATAAATTTGTTTGTCAGAAATATTAAGCAACTTTGTTAGATTGAAGTTTCAGACGTTTACTTAGACGAATTTCTTTTGCATTAAAGATTTCTCATTAACAACTAAAAATATTTTTTACAAAAGCATTTTCCATGAATAAAAAATTCGTCTGATATCTTAAATTATAAAAAGGCATTTTCGTAGTTAAATATTGAGGCGATCTTTTCTCATATCGAAATTGCTATTTCAAAAATATTTTTTGATATTTATGTTCAAATTCGGTGCAATAAATATAGAGCTAAATTCTTTTTGTTTTACCACAAGAATATTATGTGTACGATATTTTGGCTCCGATTCAACGCCAGAGGCAAAAACTTAGCGCAGTGGAATAAACCATATACGGTCAGACGTCAGGAATGACATAAGTCTTATTCCAGTGCGTTTCTGCGAATCGATTTTTATTATTATATAAATTAGTGCGCTTTTACTAATACTTTTTATTATAATAATCTAACTTTTGAACGGTAATTTTCTATTAAAATTAAAATACTATTTATATTTTTCAAAAATTTCTTAGGGGCTGTTCAAGTATTCTGTAAGCAACTCGCTTCGTCTAAAAAAAATAATTCTTGAAATTTCTTTTTAAATTATTTAAAATTTTAGAGTACAGAGAAAGACGAAGAAAAATATTTCCTATTTTATCGAAATTACGATTCCAAACGAAATTCTCGAGTAGATTTTTTTACATTTGCCTTTATACTCCGTAATATGAAGGACTTATGGCTCTTTAATGTCCTGAGTGAGAATTAATACGATCGTGGATCTTAATGTCGTAATAAAATAAATAAAAACCAAATAAATAAATTTATGACAAGAGACAATATCTGTATCGCCAACGCGTTGGTTCAGCAGGAATAGTGTACATCTGGCACAGAGTCGGACTCCGTTGAACCGGAATGAATTCCGGTTCCAGATACCTCGAGTAGGTTCTTACGCGAATCCAGTATCGCGCGATCCTTTAATCCCAGAAAAGTGCGCTGACGGTATCATCGCTTTAAAGATTTACGACCGAGAGCTAATCGGTGGAAATTCCTTTTTCTGCTCGTGACCCTTTCCAAGAGATAGAATTATCGTGCTAGCTCAGAGCATCATCGTTTTCGTCGTCGTCATCGTAAATGGAGCATCCACGTACAGAAGTGATTAAATTTACGAGCGCTTCTTGTACTCGCATTCTAAAAAAAAAAGCGAACCTGGACACAATAGACCCAGGCTTTTGTCAGTAAAGAATATCGGATGTTATTGAAGCGAGGATATGAAGAAGATAAATTTATAAAATGTTTTTTTTTTTCTTATAGAAGGGTAGTGTGTAACAGAAAGATATCGAAGAAAAATTGATGGGTGCTCTTCATTTATACCTTCGAGACTCAGAACCAAGAGTATGGATTCTAGCGCTTTCAAATCACAAATCAACATTTCAGGATAAAAATCTGCTGAATTTCCATCCAATCTTACGATTTATTATTAATTCTCTCAGCTAAAGCTTGGTAATATTGGGTAGCAATTGTAAAAATTGTGAGGGATTTAGTAGGATTCAGAGAATCCAGAGGAACTTGGAGAATTTGAAAATATTAAATTTGATAGGTTGAAAAGTTCTAAAAACTTTTTAAATTAATTCAGAGGAATTTACAGTATTTATCGTTTTGGCTACTTATTCAGAAGGTCTAATTTAATAATAAAACTTAGATAAGTTTATTTCGCACAATTGTATAATGATTTTATTTTTGTATGTTAACGTGATATCTGAATATTTATGTTATTGAAAATATTCGTGTAATATAATTTAACTGCCTCTGTGATATCATATTTATTGATTCCTATATTGGATATTGATTCGGTATTGGACTGAACAAATCATCATAACACCTTTTCAATAGCTGATTGAATTTTATTCACGGTTTACATTTATTTATAACATATTTCCAAAAAATTTAATTTCTTTATTTTCGACACAGACAGTCAATTAGAAAAAATGATTAATAATTAAATAATTTATTTAACATCTCTATATACTGTCCTAAGACAAGCACTTTCATATAACAACAAATTAACGGGTTACAACTTTGATTTGCAAAATTGCGATTTCAGAAAGAGATTTAGAGACAATAGACGAAAAAGAACGTCCTCTTCCCTTCAGTACAGAGGAGGCTTTCTTGTAAAAAGCTACTGGTCTCTCTTTTTCATTTTCCGACGATTTTTCCCTTGCCTTGTCCATTTTTCAGAGCGCAACGTCGACAGAGGCAATAGAAACTCGCTCCGGGCAATGCAGCATGCAGCACGTGGGTCGCACCGAATCTACGAAACAATGCAAGCACTCGTACGTCCCTCTGTGTACAATTTACATGCACCTAACACACATTCGTTACGTGTGACGCGAGCAACTCTTTTGTTTTTTTTCTACAAAGGCTTTAAGCATCGATTAAAAGCAATCTCAACGAACGAAAACAAATGCTCGACACCAACACTCGTCTGATCTCCTCTCTCAAACCAAGTGCACCAAATGCCAAGCGTCGTCCTGGAGAAATGGCTTCAGAGAGTCCAAAAGAATTCATCAACTCCCTAGAATTCAAAAACTTTCTATTCAATTGATCTTCCCTGCTGCAAGTAAACAGGTAGAAATCATATATCCCTTTCTATCTCCTTATCAATTTCAATTCACTCAATTCACCTCTATCCCTTTATTTCTATTTTAACCTATTTCTAAATATATTTTTTTCAATGGCTTGTTCTCTGTCTCAGCGTACATAACTCTTTTCTATTCAAATCCATCGTTGTAACATACATCTAAGAAATAGAGAATAGCGGATTAAAACAAATTGAAGTTATAACCATGAACAAAGAGATTGAAAAAGATAGAGTTGGATAAACAAGGGATAAACTGGGATAGAGCTCTTCAGGATGAGTGATATTGGATTTTACCGCATAACTCCTATTTGTAAGTCCTTCGTTAGCTTATAGTAGATTAAGCATTGTTACATACATTAGTGGTATGATTAGAATAATATGTATGTACGAAATATTGTAGTTAGAAAATTATTCTGCATATGTGAAATATGAAAATTAATAATTTAATAAGGGAGAGATAGTCTTAGTGATAGAAAGAGATACAAATTTCTAGCAAGAAATAGATATTACCAAGCTTCAGTGCTTGATTAGACACCCTTAGAAATGGGGTAGAAATGAAAAGGAAAAAAAGGCGTAGAAAAATAGTTAAAAACAGATTTCTGTGAGATCGAATCGTATTTTTCTGCGTATGTAGTTGTTGATAAAACAGTACATGAATCAGTCATTGCAGTGATCGATATCGAAACGATGTTTGTCGACGCAAGAATTTCGTTATAAACCAGTGCACACTGCACAGAGTAGTCCGAAATTGCTAGGATACTTCCAGTTGATCGGAGAACAGAAGACAGATCGCCTATTTCTCAAACGCTTTTATTCTCGATCGTTTCCCTCTGTTATCAAACTAGTTTCTTTGCTTTTGAGAAATGGTTTCAGGTAGTTAGACTTATACCGCGAAATAGATTTAGAATTTTTATGGTTCAATTTATGCTTGGTTTTCAATATTGGGTATTCTGAATTTTTGTTCGGAATTATTTTCATAGGTATTGGATATTTCCCAAGCTTTTGTTGTTAAATTAAGTTTAGAACTGGCAATAGTTTACTTATATTCTTTCAGCATATTTGTAATTATAATTATCGGTATCATATGAGTCTTTTTAATATGATATTTTAACATTTTGGGATGATGGGATTTAATAGCTTGGATCATACAATTTTTCGTAGTTCCAATTGCTGTTGCACTTCGCCGGGCTCGTTAAGGGTTTATACAATAGGCCTACTAAAATTTCGAATTTTTTGGTTGCGCGGACTTTTACGAATTTACCGGAAACGTGATTTTTATTCCTCGCTCGTTCTGCACTGTCCTACATTGTTCTGAAAGTTGACGATTCAAACAGAAGCTAGTCAACTAGCGACTGTTGCACACTCTTTTCTTTGCTCTGAATTTGGAAAAACTTTATTAAATTCAATATTTTCTCATGTTTCCCAGCATTCATTGGGATAGTTAGAAATATCAGAGAACAATGAAAATTTTATTTTTAACTCTAATATTTATCCGCTGCAGTAACATATTATGTTACAAGCAAACATTTTTATGAAAGAGAAGTTACGATTGATTTCGGATGCAGAAGTTTAAATTGGTTTTAGGTATGAAAAATTATAATTTATTTTCGATACTATTATAATCATCGGAAGGAACTTTACTAAGGTGGTTTGAGTTTAGATATTGTCACTTTGGACCCTTTACTTTCAATAGATTCACAAACTATTTGCAGGAATGAGTAGAAGCTTTACAATGGAAGACCTAGAAATATGCGAGAAATGGTCTGAGTAACATGATAAATCACTTTGCCTTCAAAGAACATATTTCAAATGTTATCTTTCCATTGCCTTTCAACATAGTAATTGGTTTTGAACAACTAAAAAGCAATAAGAAACAGTTTTATAACTCAAACCTATTAGAAACCGATTACAAAAATAGAATGGAATCTTTTATAACCGAACTAGGTTATAATAGTTTCCATCCCACGTAAAAATGCATTCCGTCTGAAAAGAATTTGGTTTCACAAGATTTACGAAGTCGAAATGAAAGTCTGCAGGATAATTTTGCTGGCAGTAATACAAAGTTGCAAATAACTGAGTGAAAAGTACGTCCAGGATCGGGCGCATTCCGGAGCTTGATATGGCACGAATCAGTTTTCCCAAGTTTATAATCTTAACGAATAAATTGTTCAGGGATGAAGACGCCTCGTACAGAAATCCGTAAGCTTGTCACGTCTGCTCACATTATCCAGATAATCTTGCCAACTAGAACGGAGAACGAAGAACGACCACCCTACCTTCCCTTCCACCTTAAGGGTGTCTGGAATTCGATGCAACTTATTACCCGAATTGCTTTCTCTCACTCTCCGGCACTGATAAGCACTGATAATCCATTCGTTTTTGACCTTCATATAGTTCGCACAATGAAAAAAATTTTTGATTCTGCAGTCTGTACAAAATAAAAACTATAATTCGACAAAGAAAAATCAGAAAGATTATATCGTGAACTTCGTATCTAAGTACCTAACCCTAATATCAAACAATGTATTTTGGCCAACAAAGAAGTAATTAAAGGTTTACTTAGCCATTAAAATATTCCATTAGCGCGCCGCTGTACTAGGCGGTCGATGCACGGAGAGACTAGAGAGAGAGAGAGAGAGAGAGAGATAAGCTTAGAAGGTGACTCCACAGGTAAGAGAGACAGCGATCCGGGAAGCGTCGCGACGCTTGAGACTTATTAAGAAAAGTTCATCTGCTTTCGCGCAATACTTGGCAATACTTTAAAATTGAAAATATTATTATTTAAAAAAATATGAACATCCCAGAGAGCCATCGTTATACTCTCTATCAAGATTAAAGAGGTTCTGGACCTTCTTCATCCCCTCACACTCAGCGCCCCATAGCCGCTATCTGCAATTAGTGAAGTCCTTCAAGACTTCCCGAAGATCCGCAAACGTCTTCAAGATTGCGAGGATTCTCGAAACCTTGATTGTTCGCGACAAAAAAATTTAACGAGAAGTTCATCTCTTTCAAGTCTTGAGAACATCTTCAGCTTCTGATTAATATCTATTTGCTCTGATTTTATTTACTGATTTTTATTTTATTCAAAATCCTCCTTGGAAATATGTATGTATTTGTTGTGATTGATTGAAATTTAGAAATTTCCTAGATTAGGTACTATAAATATACAGAATTGTATAAAAGTAATCATAAATCTCATGCAGTTTTCGAGGGAAATTGTTAATACATAACAACGACTTATCAATCTCTTAACCAACCTTTAACATTGAACATTTATTTGTTTTAACTAATATCTTATTTTAAATATTAAATTATTGAGGATGCTGTTTAAGAGTTTCAAACCTACTTTTAAAAATGGAAAAAGAGAAAACTTGTCGCATGAAGAAAGGTTATTGGTGTTGGTAGTGGCATAAGGGGTGACAGTGAACTTTTTATCTTAATTGGGATCCTTTATAGTTTACTGTGGCGAATAACAATGTTTTTCACAATGACAAATCCGTATAACATGGACTCTCAAAAAAATGATCAGAGAGCAATGGAAATGTAATTCAAAGAACAATACATTTGTGTATTAATTATTTTACTTGGGCTTTTAGAATTGAAATGCAAACCAAATTACCATAAGTACAAATATGTAATCTAAAATTGGGCACTTTGGTATTTACGATCAAACAATTTAATTATCGTGATAATTCCAGTGCGTACAACTGTATTACATATATAGGTTTAAAACGAAACATCGAAACAACAGTTTGTAACTTTTCAACATCCGGCATTCTCTCGTATTTCGAGTTTGACCTGGACTTTATTACCGTGTCGCAACGAATTTTAGACATTCAGCCTTATCTCGTTTCCGATGCAGAAATGGCAGCGCTTTTAGTAGATACATAACGCTTCACGATTTCAATTGTCTCCACGAAAGCACTAACTCGCTCTCAGTAATAAATACAAATGAAACGAATGCTCACAACACTGACAGGAACTTTTACTTTTTTGATATGCAAAGTTGAATATTTGAATAAGCTTATCGTTATAAATTAACGTGCATGACGTTCCGAGTGTCACCACATGTTTCACTTGGACTAAAAGCGTGAAAAGCTGTCTCAAAACTTTTCACCGGTTTATCATAATCATTTGTTTCAGGGAGGGTAACATTCTGGGTGGACAATAAATTATCAAAATTTGTTTTATCCGTTTTGTTGAGCGGGAAGTAAAAATAACTTTTTCCTCTCATAAATACGTATATTATTATCAAACCTTGCAGAATTTAAAACTGATTTCAAACTGTCTAAAGCACCCAAAAGGAAAATTTCAAGGCGATTGGCCACGAAGTAACATGTGAATGAAACTCGAATGTTGACAGGATGCACTCGTAAAATAAATATATACTGGAGCACGTGAGAATACCTGAACTGGATTTATGGAGCTTGAAAGTGACTTGTTCTTCGGTGCTTGCATACTTAAAGCACATCGATTTCCAATAGCGCCGACTAGCCCGCTTTTTCGAATATCAACGCTTCACCCCTCGAAAAAAAATAAACTCATGCATATACATCGAGATCAAAATTCTTTACCTCTTTTTACCCAGCTAAATGTCGAGCATAAAATAAATTAACATTTTTATTAAGTAAATTTTAAAGCTTTTTCCAGCGTTTACTTTTTGTAATTTTGTGAATTATCAATTTTATAAGTGGTTCACTTACATAGCTAAGTTCACTTAAATTAGTCAAGAATCATTTCCAGAAGTTATCTCTCCAAACTGATAAAAAAATATCTTCCAAATTAGTGTGAAAAAAGATTAGGCAAAGACGGTTGTATTTGAAAGTGTAACATTTAACCAATAACCATTTCCTATTTCTGTTTTCTCTCAAACAACCGGCGACCGGAACTCGCGTGCACCGAAACCACGTTTTCTCCTCTAGCCGGCAAATTTCTATCAGGGT
The DNA here is from genome assembly GCA_032275145.1 of Synergus laeviventris. Lineage (NCBI taxonomy): Eukaryota > Metazoa > Arthropoda > Insecta > Hymenoptera > Cynipidae > Synergus > Synergus laeviventris. The sequence continues at coordinate 7,812,199 of JAUESI010000036.1, forward strand.
GATATTTCGAGTAGGGACTTACCGGCTATAATCAGACAGCAGGCGAGCATCATCACAAGCGATCCGTTCGTAATGGGTTTCTATAATGAGGCCACTCCAGTCTTCTGCTTGTCAGGATCCTTGGAAGCTGAATCTCAATTTCAATTTCAATCTCAATCTCGTAGAGACACACGGGCAAAACCAACTTCACTAAACCGTTAAAAAATTAAGCGAACCGAACAAAATATAACCGGAAACGCGTGATTCAAAAGAATCTTAGAAAGGTGAGGGGAGTGCGTAAGGTCGCGAAATCGCCGGGGCAATGTGGCGATCATACGTGATGCCCCGTGACTTAGAAATCGCGCGAAACATTCACCTCGGAAGAGTCTTTGCCCCCCGGCACCACCGGCTACGACTGATCGCGTTTACGAACCCTCGGACTTGCGCAAGCGCCAAGCTTGCGAGTCGCTCCTCCCGCTCTACGTTTTACCTTCTCACTCATTGCCTCCCTTTCTATTTCATCATTGCAGCATCCCTCCATCTCAATTTCCACCCTCAACGGGCTGCACCCGGTTTACTCCTGGGATGGGGGTAGGGGGTGGTTGCGTAGCTAGTAGGTAGGCAGGTGCCACAAAGAGTGAAAGACAGGAAGAAAAAGCAATGGGGAGAGGAAGCAGGGAAGAAGGAGCGTTGGGGGGGCAGAGTATGGGGGGTGGAGGATGGAGAATAGGGTAGCGAGATGAGAGTCAGAGCGCACACAAAGCTTTGGAACTTCATGACGTAAATACGAGTTCGTAAAACCGCGGGCTACTTCTTATTCTTTTTCTTATTCTTCCTTCTCCTTCTTCTCCTTATTTTTCTGTTCCTTATTTTCCAACTTTATCCACTTCCTGTCTGAATAGAATTTTTTTCCGGATACACTTTTATCGTTGTCTACGCCTTTGCCAATCCCTTCTTCTTGTGGTCCTATTTTTTTACATGTTTTACATCAACAGAGTCATGATCAATCTTCTTCATCTCCTTTTTCTTCTCCTTCACATGCTGCATACTACTTCTTCTTTTAATAATAATTTCCGGTCTACTACTTAAAATCAATAAAAAATCTCATTTAATAGAGAATTACTCACGTCTTATGAAATTCTAGAGTTCGAAACTTGTGTATTGTATACCTTCTGAGGTATAACTATGCATGTATAGTACTTGCAGGAAGAGAGACAGAGAGATCATCTAGAGATCCGAGACACCTTACATGTACACACTAAACATGCTGGTAATCCCTTATGTATGAGAAACTCTAGCACAAGGGTGAAATTCCATATCTCTTTGCTGGACTAATGTGATGCAAGCTCTAAGCAAAATATTAATCATTAGCTCTTCTAACACTTTCAACTCGGATCATCTTACAAATTTGCTTAAATTATGGTGATACATGCGGAATATCTAATTTCTTAAGTGGTAATTAAAACTAAGAGGAATCTTGAATCATACCTCCCCCATATTCTAAATTTCCAATTTGTACCTCGCTCTAAAAAAGTGTCCAAATTTTCAATCACTTCCTTTGAAAATTACAGTTTAAAATGTTCCGCATTTTAAGGAGATCGAAACCAAACTTAACGTATTCCTGAACACTCGTAAAAGCTAATCTAAAGGCGCGAGAAGCCACTTTAGCCACCTCTTCTACCTCCGCCTTCTCAGAGAAGAGATTTTAAGTTCATTGGCACGTCGTCTGCGAACTCGCTTAACGTTCGCTGTTCGTTCCTCGCAAAAATTAAGTTTCCCACTTCCTCTACTATTGCAGCACCTGCCTGGCTTAAGCTGGGTTAATAAAGTATATTTCCTCTATTCAAAAACATCACTTTGAAGTCTTTTATACCCTTTATTGTCGACCTAGAGCCTCCTATGAATAATTATCGTGCTTCAATAACCCACCACATTTCCATAAGGGGTACACTTCTCCATAAAATAGAAGGTGAACAGAAAAAGGAGTTGGAAGTTCATCCCTGAAATAGTAGACTTCTAATTTAATAAAACCCTCTGAAAAATCTATACCTGGTCGCTTCTAGGGTGACCTTATTTCCAAATTACCTGTTTTTAAATGAATTTATGAAGTTCCAGTTTCTTTAGACCTTTTACTAACAAATACTCGCAAACATATTTTAACATGAAAAAAAGCCTTTTATAATTCAAAGTCATTAAATATTGAAAAAATCAGGTAAGGAGAGAGGAGAGGAGACGTGAAGGGTGAAAAGGAAAAAGGAGAAAAAACTTCTACGGCAGTAAAACGTAGTGACTGTGTCCGAGCACATCGTTAAAACCCAACCTGGGGCTATGGAATCCACGTCTTCTACTGGTTCGGACTCATCCCCATTAAACTCCTTGCCGAAGTCCTTAACACCCTCCATGCCCTGAACCTCGTCTATCGCTGGTACTCGTTCGACTATTGTTTTCTCAAGTATGACATAAAAGACTCGAAGACCTCCCCTCTCTTCTCCCATTGTACTGGCTATTAATGCTGTTGTCTTCACACTAGCATTTCACCCTTTTCACAAGGATGAACGTGGTTTGCGTAAATGTAAATTTAGCCCCGAGGTCAGCTGCCAACAACTGCAAATCAAACACTCCAAGAAACACTCTTGTCGTCATTAGCTTTCTTGAACCTCTCCTCGAGTGTTTACTTTCTTCTTCTTAAATAATGCGTCAACAACATTCCACTTCAATTTTCGTTTCACCGTTTAGGGGTTGTATAAAACGTGATTCCATAATTGTTGATCAATTTCATCTTATAAAATTCCTGGAACTTGCATTTCGGGTTGCCTTGCACTTTCTTCTTTATCATCTGCTTCATTATCCACAACATTTTCAACTCTAATGTAAACTCAAGACATATTAAAAATATACAATTTTTAACATTTTTAGCACATTGGATTTTATTCATTGGATTTTAACTAATCATGTAACTTATAATGTCAAGCTGCTCCCAACTTTAATGAAATTTTCATTTATTTTATCAACCCTGGCGCGAAATCTGAATTTAATTATGACCCTTCACGTTGCCGCCTATTTCCCATTCATTCCGTGACGTGTTCTATCTCTCTCGCCCATCAGAAGCCACCTGAGACGGAACTAGTCCTTCTCTCATTGAAGATAAGTCGTGAGATGGATTCGTGAGTAGCTATAGACACCCATCTTTCTATATAAATTCTTACTTCTTCCGATTACGTTCTTCGACCCCTGGAGACACACAGATTTTTTTGCTTTTCCTTATTTTTCCCTCTCTCTTTTATTCCTAATTTAATCGCTCTCTTTAGATTTGCCAGATTCGTCTCACTCATTACTTTCTTCCTATTTCGAGACGCTACTTCCATCTATAAATGCACGTCCCTTTCCTCTGAAGACTCGGGGCAATTTATCCAGTAATTAAACTAAAACCATAATTAAACACGACGTGACCGTCGATTAATGTCTTCCCGAGGCATCACCGTCTTTCCCTAATTTTGGGGTAAATTTCAACCTTTTCCTATATTTTATGATTTGCTGAAGATTTGCGAAGCATAAATGATGCGAGCGATGTAACACACATCATTATCCTTCACATGGATGATCGAATATATCAGCCCGAAGCCATTTTCGAACTCGACTCCTGTAACGTTCTTTAGGTTAATTAAACCTAGACCGTATACTGGGTTTTTTAAATAAAAAATATATATATTCGAAATTGTAGCCCGAGGGAAATGAAACGTAAAGATTTTTTATAGGTTTAATTAATTCAAATTTTCATATTCATGAATTAATCATATCCTAAATAACCCTTTTATTCATTACTTATTCAAAAATATTCTTTGTTTCATTTGAACTCCTTTTATAATGTAAAAGACTATACTTAGAAGCTCTTGAAGCAAAGGACAGGAATGTAATTTTAGATACCTTCGCCTTTGATATTTATTTAAAGCAAAGGGTACAAGTATACTTTTAGCTTCCTTCGTTTCTGATATTTATTTAAAGAGAATATTCTTCAATCTTCCCTCTCAAGGAACATTATGTTAAGTAGGTGTTCTCCGATTTTCTTCGTTCACAAATATGTGAGGTACTCGAAAAACTAAACAAGACGTTTCTCTTACGTGGCCCAAATGGTTTTTAGGGGGTAAAAGCCACCCTCGAAAAGTGTGGCACCAAATTCGTGGTGCAAAAAATCATTTATGTTTTAAACATTTCTTCAATATACATTTTTTAAATATATTTTCGACATAAATTTGAACTCAATTGGTAATTTTGACTATATTAAAAAATTCACATTTCTCCTCTCTTATTTTTAGAAAATTTTTCGTTTCTATTTCGTTAGCGAAAATTAGTTTAGTCAAAAAAGAAAACTGAAATTCCCTAATGGTCAAGTTGACAAATTCACATTTTTCATCTCTTATTGTGAAAAAATAATTCGAACTGGTTTGATCGTGAAAGATTCTGTTATTATATTTGAAACAATTAAATGGGTACTTGATACCACACTTCATAATCTTGCCCTATTTTAAAAGAAAATTGACGAAGAGTTTAGAGATTTGAGAATGAAACATACTTGGAATTCAATACTATTTCCTCTTTGAATGTTCATACATTGGCTCATAGAAATGTTAAGCGACATGGAGAGAATCCTCGAAATCGAGTAGATATAATTCAAAGCCCTTATGGAGCACAACGCAAATTGGCTGAGTAATCGATGCCCCAGCAACTAGGTCTTGGGATTCCAGTCCCGAGATCAGACGTACACACTGTTTAATTAGAATGTGCCTGTCAGCAGGAACGCGAGTTAAATACCAGATGTGCTTTGGCAAGTTCGCATCACAAACGTTTCCGTAGATCTGCATTGAAATACAATTGATCCTGATGTCACGAATTGAGGATCTCTTCCCATTAGCGTTTCCACTAGATATCCCTATGACCTTTTTGAAACCCTGTTACAACAATCCTGAAACAAAGTGATTGAGAATTTACTATAGTAAATTGGTATAGTAAATTCTCAATCGCGTTGTAGCGGCCACTCACACACACAGGCATGTGTAGTTGTATACCTGTTCATTTACATTGTCAAACATGTCGGCAAAAATAGACATGAAACAACACTGAAAGGATGAAATGAAAGGGACCCTTGCGTTAAAATGCACCCTAAGAGAGATCGCATACTCGCCGGCCTTTAATGCCGCAGACTCTTGTGGCTGTCGAAGAAATTGTTATCGTCATGTGCCGACCACCAAAGAGACCAAGAATGCTATCTAAATAGGGGAGAGATAACGAGTTCCTTACTCTGATCAAAGAACGATTATGTTTCCTGGTGTTTACATGAACCCCTGGGAATCGCTGAATCAAAAACTTCATTACGAAAACCACCACTATTATAGAGTTTCCTTACACTATCGGGGCTTTATTAACAGTAGAGTTTTCGAAATTCTAACTGGGGTTTCACTTGATAGCTTTGAGTACACCCTCCAGCTTCTATAGTGAATTTTGAGTGCTTTAGTTCTGAAGAACCGCATTTCTAGCTTTCTTCCAAAGTTCCTTAATTGTATTGTATTTGAAAACAAACTTGGACTGTATTAGAAAGAGTATTTTAATTCGATCACTAGTGCTATTTAACAAAAGCCAATGGCAGATTTATTTTAAATCCCAATAATCTGTCAGATACTTTCAGTGCGACATCTCTTTGCTGTGCAGAAAACATCAAGAATAAGAATCCAGAATATTCGAAGCCAGAAAAGAGTGTCTTTTCCACTTGAGTATCTTCGGATAATCCTCTTTGTTCATAGTATATTCGCCCGTTAGTTCTCAAGCGATGCAGTAAAGCAGACCATACAAAAAGCGCTTCTTAACCGTCCTCATCATCCCGTTTCTGACATGAAACGAAATCTTTTTGAGCCAATCGCCTGACACGCTTCAAAGACAAGTTCGACAGAAATGTAAGACAAATCTTCTCGTGGAAGCGTATAACACGAGCAAGGGTTCTAGTAGTAGGAACGTGAACGTGTCAAAGTGGGCGGCAGAGTGGCATTCGCATTGCGTACTCTAGAACTCTTAACTCAGTTCCAAGTTCGACTTGAAAAGCTCGAGTTGAGTTTCCATCGCCCTTCAGCGGCCATCGCACTTTAAAGCGAGTCAGACTCGGAATGATGAAGAGCGAGGGAGAGAGAAATAGATATGGACAGAGAGAGAAAGAGTGGGAGAAAGAGAGGGAGAAAGGGGGTGACTACCCTCTTAGTGAAACCCACCCTTTCCAAGGAATCCATGCTTCCACCTTGGGTTTCCTCAACTCTGTTCGCCTCTCTTGTCATTTACGGCACTCGTCGCTTCGACGATTCAAATTTTAATTCAATTACTGTGACGCACACCTGCCCAACAAGGTACTTCTCTTTCAACGCCAACTCGTGCCAAGACGCCATGCCGCTCATTCCTCCTTAGCCATAATCACCTTCGTCTGAGGGCCTGTCGCTACAATAAATATAATTTTCAGGAAGAACCGTAATTTTCATTCTGCTTTTAAATTCCCGGCGATCTATAATTCGCCCGGGTAACGAAACACCGGACCTGGTCGGGGTGGAAGTCAGGCTGCCATATCTGAACCTTGTCTGGCTGTGTGTTTCATCCCCGATCTGGGGGGTTTTAGTCTTGGCCCGGTCTAGGCCATGGCAAAATGTCTACAGGGATTTGGGCCTGAAAACCGTGATTTATAAGGATGGACACTCGCATACTCCATATAGTACAGTTTGCACCTCTTTTTTCATTTATTATACCTATTACAAACAATATTTTTAACTGTTAATAAGAATAAATCTTTGATGAAAAAAAAATCGTTTGAGCAGACGTGTGAAACTTCAGCCTAATATTTATTATTGTTATTTATTGTTTATTTATCGCCCTTTCCTTTTACTTAATTTCTGAACAAAAAAATTAGGCGGAAAAAACCACCCTCCAAAGCGTTCCTCTCAATCTTTGGCTGGCGGTTTTTTCCGTCTACGACCCCCGCGCAACGCACGAAATTGTAATTTTACGCAATTTCATAATACCATCAAAACTACGAACTTCGTAGTGGGAAAAAAGTACAAAGCAAAAAATAACATCTGATACTTCAGCCCAATCCAAAAAAGAATAACTAAAATAAGTTTCTACATCTGGTGAAGTCATTACAGGTCTGACATTTAATTATTTAAAATTAATGGAAGTTATCCAGGTGTCCTCACAGAATAAGCTTTTAAGCGTTTTTAATTTGTGTAGGGGTATTTTCTTTATCAAAGGATGAATTTTTATAAGGGTGGTTTTTGAATATTCATGTTGTAATGGAAGAAATTTACGAGGTTTTAAGGATGGAAAACACCGGTTCTAATAAATCCTGTAAGCTTGTAATTTTACAATCCACATAATAAAAAATACATTTACTACATAATAAAAAAACCTTATTGAGAACTATCCAACAAGGAATTTCATGTATCACACATATGGGTTTTACACCTCTAACACACCCCCACATCTAATTTTTGAAAAAAAAAACATTTTTTAAACAAATGGAGTTTTTTTAAGTAATTAAAAATTAATTAACAAATCTTTATAAATATTCCATTAGACTAATAGAAATATTTTTTATTAAAAGAAAAACGAGAATAAAACGCTCAGAAGGTTAGTTTTGTTAAAAAAAGACATCGTTAGTTTTAAGGATATAGTTTTCAAGGCACCGTGGGGGTGTTTTAGGGTTGTCAAACCCATATGTATGATACATAAAATTCTCTGTATGATACGTTTTAAGTATAGCCTGTAGTAAATGCAGCCCTTTGGGAAACCTCAAGTCAAGATAGGCACGTGTTAAAATCAAAATGAAAAAGAAGTAGGACATTTCTTTTTTTTATTTAGAATCAAATTGAGTTGATCGAGACTTTCTAGCACCAAAAAAATTTTTGACGTGCATTTTTCAGCCACCCTAATGCACATATAGTAGATACATAAAGTGTCACTACCCCTTGGGTTTCCTGTTTTTTGAGGGTAGCAACCATTCGCGAATATACGTCTGTACACTCTTTTATAAGCGAGACGGCCTAATCCGCAATTTCAATCTCCATTTCTTTTGTTCCGGAAGAAATGCAAGGAAAGAGAGAAAGAACGAGGAGGGTGCCATGTCGGGACCAAAAACTCGCGAAGAAGAGAGACAAGCATGCAAGCCGACATGCGAGTATGCTTCTTGAATAAAACTGTAGGTGCGAGTGCGATGCAAGTTGTGAATCAGCGGACGATTCACAGTGGGTCTCATTCAGACTTTCTTTTATTCCTCTGGCTTGTGGATTGATGGTATCACTCGTAGATGGAAATATATGTGATTTTTATAACGTCGTGCGATGTATATGCCATCTGAAAAATCCTTCGTGGCAAAAAGGGGAGATATATTCGTCGGAACAAAGTTTTTGAAAATATTTCATGACTCGCCACTGCAGTGTGTACTACAATGCCTCCATTTATATTATCCGTATTGAAATACCAAACAATGTTTATATTTTTCGTAGTTTTTGTTAGGATTAATAATTGGAGAAACACTCAAAATAATTTGCAATTATTTTTATTCAATAATGAATAATTTTTCTAACTGAGTTCGGAAGAAATCGTCGAATATTGGCTAAGAATCCAACATTTAATATTAATATTATTGTACTCTAAAATAGACAAATGTGGAGGATTACAAATATTGGTTCATTAAGGTCCAGACGTCGACATAAAGAATCTCCTATCTGCTGTTTTACTGCGCGATATAAGGTTGAAAGTACAAGCATTAAAAAATTGAAAGGACAGATAATACAGAAATATTGGACAGCGAAGCTTTCTGAAGTGAGTCTCAAATGGAAATTAGAAATGAATATTCACGTCCCAATCCGAGCAGCATTCATGTTTCAAGTTTCTAATTAAAAACTAAAAGATATTCTTAATTAATCCAAATGACCTTTATTAGAAGAGGCAAACGTGATTCCTGTCTCGAGGTATCAAGCTAATTCAAGTCTTTAAGCTCACTTGAGTAGATGAGTTAATGAGTTAATTTTGAGTTAATTTTGAGTCAAACTGAGTTTTCCATGACTTTACTCAGCTTAACTCAAGGTAGACGAAGCTCAGTGAACTCGAGCTTGAACTCGAAGCTTAACTCGAGCAAGTTCAGGCTGAAAAAAAATCTGCACATGCCCGACTAACAGATATATGTTCTGAAAATATCTTGCTGAATGTCCAGGGGATCTGAAGGGTTGTACATGAAATGCATGTTGAGCTTCGTACATCCTCCCATCATCTCGACAATAAATCTTCAGATAAAAACCACAGAGTCGGAAACTGGTGTGACAAAAACACGAGTACCTCTGGAACGAGGCAGTAATTATTTTCTTCCGGGACGAAGAGTTCTCTGAAAGACAGAAAGACACGGACATATCGCGAAACTTTGGGAAAAGAGGGATTGTGTGAGTTTTTATCTCGTCAAGAGTGGCTTCATTAAATGACACCTGGTTAAAGTTGGAAATCTCTAGAAGCTACTTTATAAGGCGAGTCGCGAGAAGAGAAAAGTTTTCATCAGGGTCAATATCCTGCTCTAAACTCATTCTTATATAATAATTCATGAATGAGCTCCGTGATCTCATTTATATTTGATTGCTTCTTTTTCCTTCGAAATTTATCTTTGCGCCTCAAGGGGCACCGGAATCGCATCATTTGAACAGAATGAAATAGAAAAAACGGCATTTTATCTTCTTGCATGGGTACTATTTGGAACCATAATAGTAATTTAATAACAGGAAAAAAGAACTAAGTGATAGGTGCAATAGCCATTTAAAAGTTCCATTTCGTAACACCGCCTTTCGCTGACCTTTTATTACTAAAAATCTGAGAAAGTGAGCACAGAGCAAACTCGCCGACTGAAACCAAGTTGAATTCACGAGGACGGTCAACGTGGTCGACCGCGTTGTAACCGTCGCCAGGGAACAGCAATTACGTGTATATGCCCTTCTACACCGGCTGCATGGACGTAACCAATCCAGATTTGGTGCAATGTGCGTCTAAATGGTTTGGCATCTAAAGGTACTTCTATAACTAAATGTAACAAATGCCTAAACACAAATCAAATTCGTTAATTCTATTTTATTTCAACTGTTGAAAGACTGCCGAACAATATGGCAGATCTTTTCTTTGTTTTAATAATTCTATACCTTTGATACAAGAAAAATATTTCTTTGAATGAAAGAAATATTTCTTCGGCCATATTCTAATCGACCTTTTATTTGAATCAAAGAACCTTTCTTTTCCAGTTTACTGGCTATGAATTTATGCTGAGTTCAAATCATAAAAAGTAGTGTAGTCTTTTTTAGTTAAAACGTCAGATGGTAACTCTGACTTTGATTCGTAAGTGTATGAATGAGAACAAATAATGGTAAGAATAAAATTCTTAAAAATACCATGAAATTTATTGGAATAGTTCAAAACTCCTCATAATTACAATATAGCAATGATTCATCCCCGAACTATTACTGCAAATAAATTCGTCGAAAATTCATTGACACATTTCTAACATTGTAGAATTGCCCTGATCGACTACAAAGCGTCAGGTCGATTCGCTCTGCTGTACAGTGGCTCAGCGGTAGGGATAAACGCAAGTCCGGATTTGCGGGGATGTCATAAAGGGGGTAGGGGGTTGCACACAACACAGATGTATTCGAAACATCGAGTCGCGCCCTACCATCAGCCCCAAATTTATATGCGATCTCACACCCCCATCTCTATTCCAAAATCCAACGCGTTTCCACCCCTTTCACCTTTACCCTCTCTTTCCCCTCTACACCCCATCAACTACCATTAAATTGCTCACTTCGCACACTCTAGCGCGCATTTCGTAATCCGCGCTAATTTAATTGCTCGTCGTCATTGATGGCCGTTAGCGGAATAGAATTGTTGGGAATATCCGTCCGGCGATTTTGCGTGCCATGCAAACAGATTGTGACTGTGCGAGATTGTGAGGACAGTAGAGATCCAGTAGAAAGTGTTGGGTGTGTGTCACACTGTCACACGGTTGCACTGTCACGTATATCGATGCTCCCCTGCCCACTCTGAGGTAATTAGACGCGTGTAAATTTAAAGTGGTTCGTGGCAGCAAATATGATTATAAAACGCGTTACACTTGCCACCCTTGTGACAAGGATCGAACTCTCTACCCTACTTACCCCCTTTTCGAACCCCTATATATGACTATAGAACCGAAGTCCTTTATACACTTCACGTCCATCGTGCAGTGATGGATTCATTTTTCATTCTCGCTCAGTGTTTCAGAAGTTTGTTAAAGAGGAATCGTTTGTTGGTGTAACAAAGAATAATTTTTAGGAAGCTTTTGATTTCTAGCCTGTTGGAAGTAAAAAGATGAAATATGATAGAAATTTCTGGATAGAAAAGGAGCAAGATTTTCTATTCGACGTTTTTACTAAGCTCTATCTTTTCCTATATTTTTTTATCCTTTTATGTATATCTTTTCAAAAAATTATAAGAAAAATTTGTTTAAAACTCTAAACATTATTCAGAGGTATTTCGAGTTCAAGGTTATATGTCTATGATTATAATATATATTTAGGATACGATTATCAAAAAAATGAAACACATTACATTTATAGATTAAGGATAGACATGGCTAGAAATAGTGATTGAAAAGGATAAACTTCGTAATGCACTTCAAGAGAGATGGAAAAAGATTGAAATGATTATTCAAGTATAGATAAGGATAAAATGGTAGAGATTCAAAAGGATAAGCGTGGTATTAGATTGTAAAGGAGATAGGAAAGGATTCATATGATTAGACCAAATATAGGCGAGGAAATAGATTTCAAAAGGGACAACAAAATATTTGTGTGGATAGGCGGAGAATAAGGAAAGATTAGCGTCGCTAAGTGATGAATAGGAAATTATTCGTGAAGATAGACGAAGGATACAGAAAGATAGAAAGACTGAGATTCAAGAGGAAAGAGGTTATTGTTGATTAAAAAAGGAATAAAAATAGATTGGTATGGATAGGGAAGGATGCATTTGGATATACTTTTCCTTTCTATTTTAATCCTGAAGATTGAAAAAGATTCAAATAGATAGACTTTCTATCTCTGTACTTCCAACAGGGTAGGATTACTATAGGAAGGTTTCAAATTCTTCCTAACCAGTGTTGGGTAGTAATGGAATTACAAAAAGTTTTTTACTAATTGAATAAGAAAAAATTTTTTAAATTATAAATAAAACCATAATAATTCTTACTCAAATTCTACTAGTTCAGATAGTACTACAATTTTTATTATTTTATTTAAATAAATTCTTAAAATTTGAGTAAAAATCAGTTTTATTATAAGTCAATCTACTTGAAATTACTCAAAATCACTTTAAATTAATGAAAGTTCACTTTATTTCGTACATTCACAAATAGATATCTCGGCTTCACCTCTTTGGACAGTAGCATGCGAGAGGCACATTCTTCCAAATTCGGACCGCGACAATAATTTATTATTCGGTGCATACTCGTGGTTAGAAAAAAAAAACGGTAAAAACGAATGAGTTTTTGAGAGCCTGCCTCTATGAAAGAACGTTCTGATAAAAATGGAACATGTTGGTATTTTATTACCAACGAAATTTTCTCAGTGACCCACATACAGAGAATCAAAAGAACTAAATTTGATATTCGAATATGTAGCTTTAGTGAACAAAAATATTATTTATTCACTTTTTAAACTGTAAAAATATAAAATATTTATCCTTCACTATATTAAAATTATTTTTTATTAATATATATATATATAATATATAATCATTGAATCATAATTACTTTTTCGTATTTCAACTAGAGATTTCGATAGAGAATCGGCTTTAAAAATTTCAAAATATGTCTTTGTAATAAATTTTATCGTTACACTGCTAGCGAGCTTATCAGATTGTTGGAAAACGTTTTTGGTATCTGACACATATGATTTATCAGTTTTCGTTCTTGATTGGAAAACAGTTATCTCTAACCCCTGTTCTTTATTTCCTGTATTCGTTACAGTTTTAGGAAACTTATTTTTGATTACTGACTGAAATGCATCAAGATGGCATAATAACATACCTCATACATATTGAGCTCTTTCAAATGATTGTTTTAAATTGAATTGAGAAAAGTTCCTAGCTGTTGAATTGGATTCTTGAAACTTTTTATAAAGAATATGATTGCAACAAACAAGTTTATTATGGTCATGCCTATAAATATTAGACATATATTCTCAAAGTTTCTTCCTTTAGATTATACATCCAGTTACGTCAGCAATATATCGATGCAGGTTTTGTGACACTTTCTCTAATTGATGATTATGTATCAACGAACGAGATTCATGAAATAATTAAGAGGACAGAAAAGAAAGTCGAGTTTCTTTCCGCATTTTGATAAAAAGTTATTCAATCAAAATTGCTCATTTTTTATGAAACAAGCTTATTTTTACTGCGAATTAAGTACATGAGTCGTTACTTTTCTGAATCAGAGCAAATTACGAAAATTAAACATACAATAGTGAAAGGAAATCATGAATTCACTTTCAGTGTTTTCGCTTCGCACAAATTGAACAAAAATTCGTCCAGCGAGTCCACATCCTTTCAGTTTCCAATTTGCATAATTCCCTGGTATATTTGAGCTGATCGATAGACTGAATCTCGAGAAGCTGGTCATTAATGCAAAGGACGATTCTAAAGAGCCCAATTAGTATCGGAGGCTCTTAAACTACTCAGACCATTCACAGAACTCTGTACAAATTGGCTGGCCTCGAAAAAATCTGATTCAAATGTTACTCTCACTTTCCATTGAAAATTGTCCAGATTTCTTGATAGCTCAAAATATTGTTAATGCTATAATTGTATACTTGTAACATTCAAAGAATTAAGGATTTAAATAAGGATTTAAATTCTTTGAAAACTTTTTTGACCGATCAATCAGTTATTCAAATTCTAAGACAGGTTGAAATTCCCCTCTTTGCTGAAAGTTTCGTAAAAAGTTCCGGAATCACTTCCTGGTTGCGAATCCCGGAAGTCATAATCGTTTCTCGAGGCAAACTTGGAATCGTTCAAACTTTAGGAGGGGAGTAGTAGATTTTCTTTGAAATTTTCAGTGTTAAAGTCCTGAACAGGGCGAAGAACTGTCTTCCAGTCATGGAAACAAGACAAAAAGAAAACAATGAAACAGCGGAAGGGAAGAAGAGAAAAAGAAATAGTCGTTTATAGTGTTTTGCCTTTATGCAAAAGTTTTTATTGGGTGAAATATACAAATAAACGCAGCTGCACACAACCGCGTCTCACTTCTTTTTATCTACCTCACGTTCACTCGCAACTGTATAAATAAATGAAAAAGGAAAGCCTTGAGCCCGATCTCTCTTTTTGTGAAAGCATGACTTTTTTCTCATCGATGATTGGCGCAAATCAAAAAATTTAATCCCTCCACTTGAGGTGCTTTTTTCTCACCATCCTGTAAAAATTAAAATGTCATATTAAAAACTTTTATATATTAAATGAATGTCCGGTTCGCGACTAAATTTCGAACGAAATACGATTACGTGCAATTTTCGATTTTTATATCGTACGGGTGCGAAATTAATTCCATTGATTTGACACGACCGTAAACCAATTTCGCAAGCGCTGGTTCACTGCATTTTATATCGAAAATTACGTTTTCAATAAATACCTCCCTACACTTCCGGCGGAAATGAAAGGGAAAAAAATAATACTCTTATCGAGAGATAAGTTAAAAATATATTAGTATATTAGTTTAAAGAAAATAATTAATGTTACTTGGATATTCAATTGAATTATAAAGAACCTTCATGAATTTTAAATTTACCTTATTTAAAATTTAAAGATAAATTCTAAGAAATATAAAAATTAACTTACCACTTCCACCGGACCATCCGCCTCCACCCCCTCCAGATTTCCATCCACCGCCGCTAGGTTTCCATCCACTGCTACCACCGCTGGACCATCCTCCACTGGGCCAGCCGCCACCACCTCCACTAATTTTCCAGCCGCCACCGCCGCCACTGGGCCAGCCGCCTCCACCACCGCTGGGCCATCCGCCTCCACCTCCACCTAATTTCCAGCCTCCACCACCACTGCTGGGCCATCCACCTCCACCTCCACCTGATTTCCAGCCTCCACCACCACCGCTGGGCCATCCGCCGCCTCCGCCGCTAAGTGTGATGACTTTAATAATTTTTCCTCCCCCACCGCCGCCATTCCAACCACCTCCGCCTCCGCCACCACTCCAACCCCCTCCGCCTCCGCCGCCACTCCAACCCCCTCCGCCGCCGCCACCACTCCAACCGCTACTTATGTAACCTCCTGCAAAAAAATTTAAACAATAAGGGTTTGAAGTTTTACTCTCTGACCTTGAATCAGTGAAAAATCAGTACAAAAGCAGTGACATTCCACTGATTCATTTTTAAGCAATAGGAGTATTATTCTTTTTTACATTTAGTATAGATTTAACACTCGAATTAGTAAAAATCATTAATTCAGAAATTAGGAGTTTTCACTCGTAAGATGGGAAATATTTGCACTTGTGTAATATGAAGAGAGAATTGCAAGTAATGAGTGTCTTCGTTTAAGACTTTTGCGCAAAACACATATTTCTAAAGTCATTTAACACATGTCACTCAAATGCGGAGTCACATAATAAATCACTTATTACAGCAGAGTGAAGTCAATTAAAATATTAAACAACTCGCGGCTTTTCCATTCACACACAAATTCTCTGGAGTAACTCTAGAGAAAATTGAAATTTAATTTGTAATTTTAGTTAAAAATGTACACGTTTGGAAAAATTCCAGTGCAATTTAGGCTTCTTGATTTTAAAATTTTGTAACTTTTTCTTAGTATATTTATCATATACAAATTTTTTAAATTTTGTTAATGAAAATAAAAATATGTAGATATTTTATTTAAATTGACATTCATAAATATTTGTGAATACGCAATATTGAACCAAATAGTTTACATCACACTTGCAATGTTTATTTGAAGTAATTAATTTCGTATAATACTAAACGACAAAATTATAAAGTAATTACCATATGCAGAAGCGGCAACTGCCAGCAAAATGGCAATCACGAACACCTAAAATGAGAAATTCACTGATAAACCGCAATTCCGACTGTAAACTTATTTTCGTCGAACCATTACAACAGAAAGGAGTAAAAAAATGTAAAAAATAAAGAAATATAACAAGGCAAAAAATTCACTGAGAAAAAAGTACGATGTTTACGTACCTTCATGGTGAAGTGTTTGATGCCCCTCGACGGGGTCTGAGTCTCTTTTATAGTTACTGCCTTTCTTCTTAAATCCCCGCTCTTCTTCTTTCGATATGAAACAATCCTACGAACCACCACCATACATCCTTCGAAATCCCTACACGATTACGATTTAATAAAAAAAATCCTTGTGCTCTGCTCTCTGTATCCAATTAAATATTATTTCTTTCTTCCACGTGAGAGCGAACCTTTAACCTTTACTTTTCCATCTCAGATCATAAAATTTATCTTATATATCTGCATATGTATTTATTTATCAACATAGATACGATTTAGAAACGTTTTATTTCGGATTGAAATTGATGCATGAATTTAGACGCTCATTTGGCTCAAGTTTCAGAAAAAAATTTTTCTTTTTCTCCAAAGATTTAAAAAAAAATTATTTTATTTGAAATAATTTGTTTTCTGCAATAGAAAACATGTGAAATGTTTTTGTAAACAATATTGTTTTTCGTTTAATTAAAACAAACTTTTTTCTGAGTATAGTTTAAATATTGATTCAGTGGGCGTGAAAGCTTAAAATTGATAAACTATTAAGTTATTACCCAAATTTCCATAAATTATGCTCATATAGGAACAAATTAAACACAGTGCATGTTTCGCAAATAAACCTTGCAGCATGGCACCCCCTGTGTTATATCTGACGCAGAAAAGGGGTCAGAGCAACTAATGAAATTGCGTTCGGTTGTAATCTAATCGAATATCAAATCACAGTAAATTCATGATCGCTAAAGCCAATCTACGCTCGTTATTTAAAGCATCTGCATAATTGCGTTTCAATATTCAAAAATAAACTCGACATTTTTAAACTTGAAAATGTTTTGTTTTATTTTCATAGTTATAAAATTTATTACTTTTCATTTGCATCTTTCATCTTTTATCACTGGAAGATGACCTTCAACCAATTATTGCGTTTAAGAAAGCAAATTAAGAATTTAAATTCTTATTGAATTGTTTCCAGCTCTTTAGAAATTACACACCCATGGGGTCACACGCAGAATAATGCAACGATTAGATATGATCAAGCAGCGGAGAAGACGAGGCCGTAACACTTACGTTGCGAAAATTATGTCACTCTTCACAGAGGAGGAACAAAGTGTTTAATGCAAGGTTACACCAAAAGTATAACGAAATCTGACTATATCCCATGCAAACACGAAAAAATGTAATGATGATTCATAATGTTTGAATATTTTCCCATACACATATTTCTTGTAGGGCCCTGACTTCTTTGCCGTGGTCATAGTGAGGGTCCTGATCTCAAAACTGGCAATGACCCCCCCACTAGTCGCAACACTGATAAATATCCCAAGTAGGGAAAACTGGTCAGTACCCCATCAAGATTTAAAAACTATTTTGGACTAATTATATATGTAATATATTATTACTTAACTGGTTAATTTTCAGAAAAAAATCTCATTATAAAAAATTCAAGATTCTCAAGGAATTTCAAAACAAAAATATTTTTCTGTTTCTTTAAAATCTGCTAAATCGTCTGTTAAAAACTTTTGAGATTTGTTGAAATCCATAGAAATCCTGTGAAATCTTTTGAACTCCCTTTAAATTATACCTAGAAAATGTAGTTTAATAAAAATGTTCATAAAAACCTGTTTAAAGTTCCTAGAAATATGTCTGTATTTTTCATCAATAAACATATAATAACATACGAAAAAATTCAAGTGAAAAGCAAACTTCTATAAATTTATTTGATAAAATTGCTGGCACTCTATAACGAGTATTGTGAAAGGATTCAGAATGCATATTGCATATGCTTTTTTAAAACTCATAAAAAATCATTCAGTTGTGTCATCGACAGTCTATGTGCACATAAATGAATGAGGGTGCGAAACGACAAATACTATTGATTCATAATATTAGTGATTTGTAATATTCCTCGTCACTTAAAAATAATAAATATTTCTACTTGCTCACTTTGATTCGATTAACTTTATCCTAAGATTTATTAATATCCCTGGAAAAAATTTCAGATTAAAATTTATTCTGAAAAAATCCGAAATTTTTCGAAACATTCCGGAGTTTTTATCCGAACCAATCAGTTTTTGTCCGATCTAATCCGAAGGAAGTTTTCAATCCGAATCAATCCGAGACCCATTCAAAATTAATCCGACCTTTCCATCGGAATGATTCCGAAATGTCCAGATTTTGGATTCATTCGGTTTGACCTGATTTAATCGGAATTGAAAGTTCGGATTGATTTTGAATGGGCCTCGGATTGATACGGATTGAAAACTTACTGAATAAATTTTGTATAAATTTCGATCCGAAACTTTTGCCAGGGATGTAAGTAGATTATTTATTTTATTAAAGACAAAATTTGAATGTTCAGGTTCACTTATCTAAAAATCATAGGTATTTCTCAACCTGATCAATTTCCATTTCGGCTGACCGAAACTTATCGTACTACTGTGCGATTTGTCGTATAAATAACGACCCATTAAAGAAAGAAAATATCTCTCTTTCTCTGTATTTGACGTTACGTTGAAATATTGTTCACACTTGTATACTCTAGGTACCGAATAATAATTGGTTTTCGATGTTTCTCTGCCTGCCTTGATTCAAAGTTTTGTCAATTTTTTCAGCTGTACTGCAAATTAAAATGGAAGCTTCTATAGGCATGCACAAAATATATATGAAAACTGTTTCAGCAAATTTTAAATGACATAGTATCAACGAATATTATTTTCTATTGGTTAAAATAGCTTTCGGATCATCATCACGTTTTCCAGCTTTCAAGAAATATAAATAATTGTATAAAAAATTATAAAACTGAAAAAGCGCTCAAAATTAGTAACAATTAAATTCAGAAAATGTCTTAAAGTACGTTTACAGATAAGAAAAAGAAAGGAATTCCACTTGTACTTTCTATTACAACATAATAAATAATTATAGATGGTTTACGATCATCTCTACTGAACGATTTCAAGATCAAGGAGAGAGTGAACAATGGAGAATAAATCACAACAAATGGCACTTTATTCCTTACAAGATTCAAGATTTGAACAAGCGTAAATATAATTGAGTACTCTCCCCATTTCATTGGTAATTGGAACTTATAAACTGCCTTTCCTTATATGGGTAAATTTCCCCAAACAGATCGCTTTCGTTTACCATTGTCGTAGCTTTTTGAAAACATCTTATTACATTTTTTGCCTGCTGCACGTTAATGAGAATCCATATAAAATACCCAAAATAAAACGCATGTGGTAGTTTTTCAATTTGCTTGAAAAACAATTACAGAGCTCAGATCAGATCTATAATTAAATTTTTGCACCGGTTGGTTTTAAAATTTTCGTATTTTTCTGAAATAAACCTGGAATAGTTTTTATAATAAAAATTAGTGTTCTCTTGTGAAATATTAAGAAAAAATATATATCCAGGATGTGTTATCGTATTGGCACTTTACAACATAATCAAGCGAGAGTTCAAGCGACCCGAAAAGTAAACTGAATGGTGAAAGGCCAATCTGAAATTACACTCCTATCCACGTAATTTTCTGAACCGCATTCACTTTCGAGGAACCAGATACTTTTATTCCATATAATATGTAATTACATTTTTTATTCTGAAATATGATTCCTTTTCCTACTGCTCTTTCAAATTAAATTATTTTCAAACATGGAGAATGTTTAATTCGACTCTAATTCATACTTAAAATGTAAACATACACAAATCGACACTTATAATTTTGCGCAGACCTGAACCGTCGAATGCTCTAAATGTCAGAAAATGTCGGTAAGAGGGATCATGGAGTAGAAAGTATTTTTCCCTTTTACTTATGAGACTGAAAATTCCAATTTGACGTTTTCATAAAATTTAAAGAATAAACAGATGAGATATTTGGTTAAGTTTTCTAGTAAAATTCATATTTGGAAAAGCTGGTATTATTGCATTTATTTCTGACAATTTTCACATAGCATTCAGGCGCTTTCTTAAAAGGCGCTTATAGGTGAAACGTGACAAATTGTTCTCACCGAGATCCTCGATAGCCTGAAAGATTGGCGATAGATAGGAAGATAAATAGACAGCGGGACTAAAAACAGACTTGAGTTGAAAAGAGATTGATCAACTCGATTTAAAGTTAAAGTGGATGTATACCTGTCAAAGATGTAAATGTCAAAGTACATTTGTAATTAATATAAAATAAATAAGCTACTAAATCTATAAAATCACGTTCCATAATTGTTGTATAACGATAAAATTAAACATAATCGTTTTGAAAACAGGTAACTTTTTTTTGGTACCAAGAGCGCTAATAAAATCTTTTTGAAGTAGATTAGAATCAAATTTCCAGTAACTAAGCTTCTAATAAAGATTAAATTAGTCCGTTATCTTTCGGAATTTAAGTTAATCTGAACGTGGTCCTATATTGAGGGTAGCTTAGAGGACAAGATGGTATGGATTTAGAAAAGCTGTAAGAGAAAATGTGAGTTTTTATCATAGGGTCGAGATTGGGTCCCTTAGCGAAGCCAATATTACAAGCAGCAGTTGGCTTATGGTTCGTTGACTCAAGTAACAAGGGCTAAGTGCCTTCTGTAAGCGGTAATGGCTAGTATTATGCTTCTAGCAACACCAAAGGTTTTCACTTTCATCCATGTACTTGCCGTTGTGTTAATTACACTGTCGGTGACAATCACCTTCTCATCTACACTCACACTTTCCAACACCAACTCTCGAAAGCACTCCTCATTCCATATACACATACATACATTGTCATGAACACCATTATTGATCACAGCTCTTGACGTAACCAGGATGCAACTTGTATGTGGCTGTGCGCAAATTAGGTAATGTGCATATATAACAATTAAAAGAAAAGTCTAATTAAAATGCTTTCGCCATCCGGAACTTCAAGAGAGGATGACGGAATTCCGTCACACAAAGAATTTTTTTACAGTTTCTGATCATGTGGTATGTGCAACATATTTTCAACATATTTTC
>JAUESI010000036.1:7836024-7859488 GCA_032275145.1 Synergus laeviventris
TTCAATTCCCATTTCCATGCCTGTTTTTCCATCTCTTACTTATTTTCACCTTTACGAACACCTTATCCCATACCTTCATTTTCTAAATCTCATTATTAAATAAATTAAAACGTCGAATTAATTTAGTTTTTTATCAAAGCATATAAATATTATATTCTAAAAAAGGACTTAACATTTTATAAAATCATGTTAATTCTGTTCATTCATTTTGCAATTGAATTGCGTTCAATTCACCATTAATTTAAGTAAATTCTGTATAATTGATATTTAATACGGAGAAATACGATTTAATTCCATTCAGTATATTTTGCTCTCTAGAGGCCCCACAAAGGTGCTCCTCTATAGTACATAATATATCTACCTAATTTGCCCCTTCATTATTTACCACCAAAAATTCCAAGTCCAATTGCCAAGTTGAAAATAAACCAAAAAATTACTTTAAAAGAGAAGATTAGACTGTTATTAAAAATGTTTTAAATACATTTTTATCCTCAATATATTTTTTTTTGAAAATTAAATTTGGATTCATTAACGATTAAATATAAAATGAACAATTTGACTTTTTTTTCTTGAGAGTCTTGATCCCCCCAATTTGATTCTAAATCCGAAAGAATAATAACATCACGTTACCCCCTTTGCGTCACTCATATGGGTCTAACAACCCCAATACACCCCCTCACGGTGCCTTTAATACTACCCTTAAAACTAAAATTGTCAATTTTTCACAAAAATTGACCTTCTGAACGTTTTATTCGCGTTTTTATATTAAGAAAAATTATTTCTATTAGTCTAGTGGATCATTTATCAACATTGGTTAATTAATTTTTAATTATTTAAATTAAATACAAAATTTTTGACATGCATTTTTGAGCCACCCTATTATACGCATATATATTAAATATATAGAAGGTTATTTTTTATAACTACTAATAACTTATACATTTAACTTCTGTAGGACCTTCGTGGATCTTACAGGGGTATACGAGTATATGGACTCTATAGAGGGTCTAACTGGACCCTACAGAGGCCCACTTTATTAAAATTGGGCCTTTATAGTTTGCCATATTTTATCATATATCATATTTTATGCACAGACTCTTGCGTTATGATTAAAATAATTCCTTCTTTTAATTTCCAGATTCTACTTCTGGTTGCATGGAGGATTAAAAAAATTTTAAATAAGCATTCTCATTTCAGCGGAGTTGTGGCAATTTTCAATGATAAAGAGAAGACACTCTTAGGTTCGGTGCATTCGAGGATTTTCGGACAAGTACCATCAATGCTTAAGCCTCATTCAAGTTTGAAGTGCCTCTCGTAGCAAACCCAGTGTAGGATATATATGTGGTTGTTCGCAATCGGACGACCAGTGACCACGTCGTTTACGAATGTCGCCGTAAATCGGCCAGCAATTTGTCGGACAGTACCACTGCTCTTCCGCGCCGGTTCGTCCCGTGAGTCTCGTAATCGTTCGTGGCCGCACTTTCCATCTAAAAAGAGTAAAAAAAAAAAAAAACGAGAGGGAAAATACCTAACGACCCATTGTCACGCGACCTGCGCAACTCGCGCGTGCCCAAAAAATAATACGATACAACCGACCCCGATCCGAGCCCAAGTTCGTATTCCTGGTGGTACGGATGCCGGAAACTGGGGTCGCCAGGTTTTTTCTAAAAAGAGAGCGGCGAATTTCATTATCAACCTGGGACCTCGAGTTTTCTCATTCAGTAGATAAATTTATTAATGCTATTATTATCCTTTACCGTTAAACACAAAATTTATTTATAAAAAATGTATTGTTAGATATTTATTTATAGCTTCGAGATGTTTTGTTTAATTTCCTCTGAGAGCCAACATATTTCGTCGACAATCTGGTAATAAGCGTCCAAAGAGAAAAATTCATATTTTCAGATTTCAGTGATTTTTCAATTTGTTCTAAAATGCCAGTGTAATAGGAAATCTCTGAAACTAATTAATTTCTATTTACATAGCAACTGACGCACTTCTCAGAGTAGTTTCCTTTCCCCCAAAAGAGAACGTGTTTACTGCTGGAAGTAAACAGATATCTATCCCTTATTAACTTATTCATTTTCATATTTTAAACATGCATATATGAATACAGGGATCGTTTAAATAGTCTAGGTTAGAAATCTGGGGATTGAAACAAATAGAAGTGAATTTCAATTGACAAGTAGTTAGGTGTTAAGTTTGTACGCAAATAAAAAATGTACTCAGTATTTTGGGTGAAAACCCAGAATCTATAAAGACCTTTGAGTGTAATAGTTAGACTTTTTACGATAGGGAAAATAATTCTAATGGCTAGATTTAAAAAGCGTTCTCAAGGACTTTCACAGAGATCGAAGGAAAGTTCCGCGAGAATCATAAAAATAAGAAGTACAGAGACCCTGTGCCAAAAGGGCCAGGTATAGTTCGGTAGTCTTGACTAAGTATCAAAGAGAGCAACATCGTGTCTCAAGACCCTTCATGTACCAATCTTAGTTTTCCTTTTCTTATAATAATAAAGTGTAAAGTATAAGTGTACCATTTTTCTTATATTAATCACAATCCCTTCTGTTCCCAAATATACATCTTTAAATTAACATTAGGAATTTTGGAATTTCATCTCTATTCTTTACTCCTCCCCCCTCACGGTTAGCAGCCATTAATGCATTTTTAACAAGTTCAAATCAATTATTAAAATATTAATAAATTTAAATATTTTTTACTGCTTATTCATAGGAATACAAATTCTGAATTCCCCTCAATTCAATGCTTATTACCGGGAAGAGATTCTGTGACTTAAAATGCAGGTTTTTAATATAATCTCTGAGAATAAAGTGTTTTTATAAGTATTTTTTAACTCTGTATAAGTATATAGAGCGTCAGCGTAAATTACGAAGCGAGTCGCCCTAAAACTTGCATTTTACGAGTGACATCACCCTTCTGGATCTTCAGAGTCATGATCGTAACCCAGTGACAGCTTCGAAAATGAAGCGAGGACTTTGTGAACGTTTGCACAAATCATCTTGAAAAAGACAATCTAGACTCTCATCAAAACTAAAAGAGATCTCTACTCCTGTATTACTCTGTCTGGATTTAATCTTTTTTAATACACACTCCAAGTAGATATTAAAACAATTTCTTACCCTAGAGATTAAAAACCAACTACGAAGGAAGGATAAACTTTTCATTAAAAATAAATCGACTTCTAATCGCTAAAGTTTAAAGGAATTAAATAAGGGGATTTATGTATCGTACTTGAAATACTGTTAAAACTTTAGAAAGTTGTTACGATTTCCTTATTACTTGATTCTAGATATAAATTCCTGATCAAAACTTAATATTTATATATGAATCATACCGAATAAGGTAGAAAAATTAAAAGGTGAAATTCGAAAACAATGGGATTTGCATAATTGGCATTTATGAATTTATTGACATTTATGTTCTTCTGAATATTCTTATTCTGAAGGAACCGCGTTTGGACCTTTTACTTCTTCATTCTGCTCCGCCTTTTCCAAGCAGCACTTTGCCAGCATATCTTATCAAAACCTCTCGTCTCAACCGGCGCGCTCCAACTATGAGAATATGATTTCCTCTTCAGCATCCACGCGACGTCAACAGGGATTGAAAGACGTGGGAAATATTAGTATAATACGAAGGCTGTACGATATTAGATTAAGAGAAGTTCCCATCCAAAAATTTACTCGGATTTATTATTTTTCTCCTCTCAAAGTAGCATGAGCCCAGAAAAATTCTAACAAAAATTTAAAACAATGCAAACAATGAAGCTTATTGTTGAATTTCTTTTAAACTTCTCGAGTGATATGTCGTGCTCAAAAAGTCAAAAATAATTTTGTAAAGTCCAGCTAGGCGTATAATAATAATCAGACAATAAAAATCGAGTATCTTCAGAAAACAAGAAAATCTCCTTGGATTCTGATTTATTTTCTATTTGCTGACTCATTTGAGTATAGAAAATGTCTACTAAAAGACGTAATGAATAAGAACAAGTTTAATGAGAGATACTTCTAAACTGAAATATTTATCTCATTCCATTAGAAGATGGTCATTCAGGTGTAAATAAGACAACGTATTGTCCACATTTCGCAGTAATTTATAGGCGACATAACTCAAATGATTGTGACATCTTTTAAACACATCTTTACAACCATATTTCAGCCTTGGATTCTAAACAGTGCTAATTCATTAATAAAACTTCACTAGCTATGGAAAATGAGAAACTAACCACAAAAGTGGTATTAATCATTTTTTTGTGTCAAAGTACATTGAGTTAAGATTGCACGGATCGTCGGCATTTTCTCAGAGGAAGAGGTAAAACACTTTTGAATACAAACTATATCTATGGATTAAATTTAAAGACTCACGTAACTGCTATATTTTTCATATATTTCGAAACTTGAGAAATTAGAGGAGAAAATAAACTCGAGATCATTCGCTGAAGCCGTTATAAGTTTAAAACTCAGAAATGAATAGTTAATGTGACCGGGCCGCACTGAGCCGCAGTAGCTGTGTACTTTAATGTTCTTGAGATTACTAGTTTTACGTAATTCAAAAGTTATACTAACAAGATGAATTTTATTTTATTCTTGATTTCGGAATCCCTAAGCTGACAGCATGCGGAAACATGTAATGAGCTCAGACAAATAATTTAGTGCAGACAGTACGTCAGGCAGGTGGTGCAAGAATTACTTATCTCGCTCATTTCCTTTTTGAGGCGTGATTCAATCTTACAAAATAATGTGGACTTGTTAGCGAAAAAAACCTGTTGTGGCCTCGCTTCATTTGGTCATGTATTAAAAGTGAAATTTGAATTCGAAATGCATAGCTTCTTGTAAATACTTTTACTAGGAAAACTAAATAAGATAAAAATAGAAGACTGGAGCATTTTTATTTCATATATGACGTATGTCCCCGAGTGATTGATGCTTTTTCCAACTGTCTTATGAATTTTGTATGTTATGATGTGATGGTTTGGCATGATATAGACGTAATGACTCATGGGCAATAAATAAAATTTTTACCTGATGGGAAACATTACTCAGTGCACAGATTGAAATAATTATAGCTTTTCATATGGCTTCAATAGAATTGAGACAGGGAAATCGATAGTAGCATTATAAAGAACTCAACGACAGTTGTCACAGCAGTATTTAGGAAAACGTACTCTCCGAAAAAAGAGGTCCTTTCAAAAACGAAACACAAAATAATATCAATGCAGTCCAATAAATTATACGTCATTTTCTTGATTTTGACTCTGAGTTTCTGTGAAAGAGGAATTAGTGAAGATACCTGTTGGGTAATAGAATTGGTGAAGTACCTTAAAGCTAATGCACATCAAGTACTTTTAATAAATGATAAGAACGATATCAATAAAAGCAAAGAAATTGAAGATATTTCTATAGGAATTTCACGTCAAGTTCCAACACGGCTTGTCACTTTTCAAGCGGCGGCTAATAAGAAATTAACAAATTTAAGAATTCCACCAGTATTCAGTAACCCAGAAGCCACCATTTTAATTCTAATAACTAATGCATCGAAGGAAAGAGAATTGGATCGTCCGATCGGAGTTGTACTCCAATATTTGAAATATCTAAGTCGCCCAAAGTGGTTGATGATTTTTGTTGGGGGAAAAAAAAGTTCTAGCTATGAAGAGTTATTAAAGAAGATGTGGTTAATGAAATTCTTGGATGTTAGTATTATTGAAACCATGAGTGAAGAAACTGTTGAAGAAAAAAGAAAAACAATCATAGGAATAATAGAAGAAAGGAGACAAGTGCAGATATCACTCCACAGTTTTAATTCATTCACTGGGATTTACACCAAAGAGAATTACACAGCGAATGTAAAATGGTTCCCTGAAAAATCAAATAACTTGCAAGGTCATAAAATGGATGTAGGTTTGTTTCATTTTCCACCTGGCGCAATTGTAACTCATAACGCGACTGGACATGTTTTAAAAGCATCTGGTTCAGACGTAATGATGATGCAAACTTTAGCAGATGCTATGAACTTTCAAATTCAGTGGACTCCAACATTCGAAACAATGATGGGATTTCCTAGTTGCAGTACAGAAAAAAATACTGGTTTCTTTCATAGACTGCTACACAATCAAATACAATTTATGAGTGTTCAAATTGGAATTTCCGGTTTGTGTACTCCTTCAAAGTACAGTAGATTTACTAAGCAAGTTCGCCTCTGTTTAGCAGTGCCGCATTTTGCAGATGAAAAATTAGTATTAACAATGGAAGCGAAAATGTTCAGCATCTTTTTGCCATTCGGTGTCCTTCTAATCATCTGGATTGTAACCCGATGCTTTCTTTTTGAAAGTGATTATTGGAAGCTGGAATTTTTATTTCTAATGTTATTGGGAAATGCTGTTCCCTACGAACCGAAGAAGGTAATTGAGAAGCTGCTGTTTGCAGTTCTCTTAGCAACTTGTATGCTACAACCTACTTTTATATACACTGCACTGACAAGTGTTAGTTTACAGAAAAAATCGGAAGCCGAATTCAATTCCATTGATGATGTTCTGTCCTCGAATCTTGAACTGTTTGTCCATCCCTTTCTTCACTCTTTCCTATACAATTTTACAGATGATAAAACGAGGATTTTACTGGATAATGCTACTATTTTAAAAATAACATTTGATGACTGTTTAAAACTTTTAGTGAAGTGGAGAAATATTTCTTGTTTAGTTCAAGAAAATAATGCTCTTTGGATGATGGACAAAGAAATAGATATTTGTGGAAGACCTAAGCTGAGTATTGTACCTGAGTATGTGTCGTTCATGATTTCGGGTATTTTAGTAGAAAGAGCTTCACCTTTTGTAAGTGAAGTCGACAAGTTGATAGTGAAGATGCAACACAGTGGACTTATTGATAAATGGCAAAAGACTCTACAAGTAGGAGGAGAGGGTAATTTGTACTCTGAACATCATAATTGCCATACGCAAACAACAGAGTCAGCTGTTATAATACAGGAAATGTTCATCATGCTTACGTGTGGCTTTTCCTGCTCGATATTCACCTTCTTTTGTGAATTAATTTTTCACTACATCTGGAAGCAAGCAAGTCAGCATCCTCGTAAGGAAGTCCGAAGAAAACTCAACTGAACGTAAGTTCGTTTATACCCCTGAAAAAATGGTCCTATTTAGCCCTATTTAAAATGGAGTTCTGATGAGGCCCTGATACATGTTTTTGATAATGACACAAGTCGTTGAAGAGTTTTCGACGTCAAAATTTTTCACTGATTCTCAGTGGATTTTCATTGAATGAAATCTTGAAAAGAGAGTCACGGAAAATCAGTGAACTTCCACTATATCTTTGAAATACTATACAAACTTGAAATCCCTTTAAATTCTTTAAAATGGCTTGAAGTCTTTTGAAATCACATGAAATTATTTGTCATCAAATATTGAAAATAATTAATGCAGAATAGTTTTTTCATCTTGATGTAGTATTGACCAGTTTCCCCTACATAAGGTATTTACCAGTAAAAACATGGCCACATTAGAACTAGGGAAAACTGGTCAGAACCCCATCAGGACCGCACAAAAATGTCTGCACGGGTAATACTATGACGATAACATAGAAAAAGGTTAAAGACATCATAAATATCTGAAACAGGTTCATATTCAACTCACGCAAATATTTTTTCTGGCATTATTTACATTTCTACATTTGTACATTCACTTTACAGAACTTAACGATATCGCCTGGCATGAGATGGTTCTTAAGAAGTGCAACTTTGAATGGGCAAGTCGAGTTGGCCAACAACAATGAGTCGGTGGCGAAATTGCTCCACTCGCGTTTGGCAGGCCAACGTGGGAGATCTCACGATGTTGAGTGCGATAGATCGTCGGATAATTGCAATAGTTGCTGGCGACCCGTACGTTATATCTGCTCCCTGATGACCTTCTTTGTGGACAACGGCTAGTTTACCAATCACGTGCGCGTTATTCGGTTCAAGGTGACACCATCACTCTCAGAAAATAGACATTACAGCCATTATTATGTTTGGTAGTTAGTACTTACATACATACATGTCTACTTAAAGATCATTCCGCGCACTTTTCTTTGTCCAATAGACACTTCTTCCATAAACATTTACCCATAAGAGCTGAAAGAATGTTTTGTAAGATAATGACTAATTAGTTTCCATGAACGCAATGTTTCTTTCAACGAGATCGATGTCCTACAATTTTTTTAGATTTTATGTTTGAAACTTTATTCTATCACCATTTTCTAAGTCAATCATATGCTTTTTTATCTCAAAAGCTGCTGAATTTTACATTAATTTAAAAATGTAATTGCTCTTAATTATTCTGTTATTGTCATATGATTTATAGCGTAATTAAATTAACCTCCTTTCATGCCTGAACAGGTTCTTCAAGAAAATTATGTCATTGTGTGGTTGAAGTAGTAATAAAGCTCCGCACTATCAATATTATTGCCTTCTACCGGATTGTAGATGTCAATATAAATTGTCACTTTGATACAGAAAATTCCCAATGGCTTAAAGCAATTTACTTTAATCTAATCTGACATCAGATATGTACATTTTTATCATGATTAATAATCTGCTATGAATTACCTGTCAAAAATTGTGACGAGAAATAAAATATGTACTGAATATTCAGGGCAGGAGGCCATTTTTCGCTTTGAAATGAATTCGCTGAGACTCAATTTGCGTAAACTTCACATCAAATCCTATGTCGACGAAAGTTTTGGGAACTACCTGAGTTTCACACGAAAAAGTTGTTTCAGAATACCTAGAAAAATTTTTCCCAATATCGGGAAATCAGATTGTTCTACGCAAGCGAAAAATTGTTGATGCAGGTAAAAGTATATGTTAAAAGATAAAATACATCCTTGTAATTTACAAGGTTTTGTTCTTAACACCATTACAGATTGATTACATTACTTCATTAATTTACAATTAGCAAATATAGTCGTATTTAGATTTTATCGAGTAATCTTCCGCTGCTAATGCACGGGTCATGGTAAAATTATAAAATTCTGATGGATGAGATAGCCAAAAAAGGACAATGACTGTGAAGATTTTAAGAACAATTGCAGATAGTCCTTGGCCATTTGCACATTAGCACACGATCAAAATACTTTCCACGCTGAGATTCATGTCATATCCGCATCTCATCTTGATGCGAGGGCTTCGTCTAAATTACAAAGCAATATTTTGACGCAATCTCTAATTTGAAATTGTAAAGCACAGTTATTTAAAATTGGATCATGCGATCACTCTGTGCAATATAGTATGCTTGAACCAATGAGCTTCCTCGCTGATATCTGATAATCTTCACTCTGGACACATACCCGAACCTATTACGTGTTACATGTCCGATCTCAGACAGATGTTTAATTATAGGCGACAGATAGCACAGCAAACGGATTATAGGGATGATGATATCCTGTTCTATCAACTTTAACTCCTAATTATGGAGACTAACGCCGCAAACGCTGTTGATTTGAACGCGAGTCGATTGCACGCAACTCTATTGTATTCTAAACCGCTAATTGCCCGGTTCAGGGCCAGTAAACACAGTCCTGAGTTTTACAAAAGCTCCCTTCATCTCCCACCACTGCATTTTCCGTTTCTGTAGTCGAGTAGCGAATTAATGTTTAAGTGTATTCGAAACTATTCGTATTTATTGACGCGGGATTCATCCCGGCTACACTCCTTCTGCACCCTTTCCGCCGCTAGAGTAATTAAATCAATAAGTCAACCAGTCGAAACCACTGCGATGGGCGATTCTAAAGCATTGTTCTGTTCAGATTAGGGATGAAGGGGTATAATTAGGATCGTTTTAACATTTAGTTTCGGATCATTAACTGATATTGTTTCTCGAAATATTACCAATTCATGATAAAGTGCTGCATCAAATCATTTTAATTATAACTTATAATCGTTTAATTAAAATTTTGTAAAGTTCATGTTGCAGTCTAGGCGGAGGTAAAGACGACAACATATGACAGCATAACATGGATTAACGGCTTCGAAAGTTTGAAATTAGCCTTGTGGTTGAAACCCGGAAACGAAGTGAGTTTCGTTTCGTAGATTTACGAGGAAATGCACTAAAAGCTCGAGATGTATATCACTGAGAAGATAAGATTATAATTTATGGGAAAGATAAACTTGTAGCTATGACCTTTGCCACATTGTGCGAATAAAGACGTTAGCCAATGGGAAAAGAAGGATGTGATGTAAGGATGTTGTGTGTTGCAAGGAGTGAACACAATGAAGGTATCAAGAAAGAAAGGACTAGTCGTTTAGTTCTCAGAGGAAACTCTGAGCAAAGCTGGAACATATAATCATACATAGGGATAATAACCATTACAATTAGAATTAATGAAAAAACGGTAGTTTACTCAATCCCGACGTTTTTTCCATACTGCTTTTTAATACCAATTTTAATGATTATATTGATATTTTCTTCGGAAATACTTTTATCACTTACAATTAGTATTTCGTCTTTACTATCAGTGAAATTTCACTGAATTGAATGAAATCTTGAAAAGTGAGTGACGGAAAATCAGTGATTTTCCACTAATTGAACTCTGAAATTTCTTGATAATTCTTACATTTCTTATATTCTTTTAAAAGCCTTCGAAATTTGTTAATATCCATGAAAATACCTTAAAATATTTACTTTTTTTTCAATAATTGAAAACTCTGAAACTATTTTGCATTTTTTTAAATGCCTTAAAAACTCTTTAAATGGGTCTATATTTCTAAACTAAACGGGGAGTCTATAATATATAAACTTGAAATTTCCAACATGAAAACGCATATTTGAAAGAGTTTTAAATTTAATTTTGCCAAGTACTGAACCGCTTCTTATGGCTGATGTACGTCTTTATCGCAACGTTTTACGTATGTTTTATAGTGCATTCGAAACGATTTTATCGCGAGTTTGAAAGACAGTAGAGCGGCATTCTGGAATCGCTCTTCAGCTTTACGACGCGGCTGATCGATACGGCAAATTGAGCGTGACAAGTTTATCGAGTCTCACGACCGATAGCGCACGATCTAGGGACGAATAGGCAAGGAATAGACTGAAAAAGCCTCTTTCCGAATTCTAAATCGCAGAAATCATATACACCGTGTAAAAACGATTTTATCCAATGCCTACCCTAAAATCCTGAGATTCCAGGACTCCTTGAGAAATTCTGAAATATTTATGAAGGCGCACATTTCGCAGCATGCAATAAAAATCTCCTACTGCAATATTGGTGAAGGTTATTAGTAACAACAATAGCCATTAACTCACGTTAGAGATTTCACAACTTTTATCAAGTTTCTTTTTTTTTACAACAGAATTACTAAAAATTCCTGATTTTTACAATGCATTGACACAAATATTTTTCTTTTTATTAGAAAACATAATTGTTTTAATCGCCGTAGTCGTTTGGTGGTTGTTTATTATTTTGTGGAGGATGTTCACGTGAATCTGGGTAATCGTCATTAATATAATTCAACTCTCTCTCTAAAATCAGATAATAATTCAATGTACAGTGCAGTGATAACAAATATAATATTCTAGTTTTTATTTTAAATTTTCTTTCACTGTGTTCCAATTTGCAATAAAAACAAATTTAAATGTTTCCTACTACAAAGAAAAGTTACAATTTCTTTTCGCGGACAATTATTCTGCAAGATTTACTGCGGAATTAACTTCCGACGATTTTTTTTTACATTTGTTGGAAAGAATATGTAAAAAAAAGTTTTCAAAGTTCTCAGAACTGAAAATTTTTATTTATTTATTAGCAGGAATATACTCGGCGTTGGCCCGGAATTTTATGAGGCTTCGTATAATTTAAAAGATTGCAAAATATATTTTAAGTCATTTTAAGAAATGTCAAAGGATGAAAACACTTTCAATTTTGAAATATTTTAGAAGATTTTAAAGAATTTCAAGTCATTTTGACTTAAAAGTAATTAATTAAATTAAAATATTTTTTATTTCTTAAATAAAAATAAAATGGTTCAGGAACTTTTTTTGATATTCTAAATTCAATAAATGTAAAAATAAGAAATACTACATTTTCGTCTCACTAGACGTCTGAAACTTTAACTCAATATTTCTGTGTAATATTATTTGTCGTGATTATATTTACCCATCCACTCAATAAAGACGACAAAGATCATTACAACCGTAAAGATGGACATAATTTTGTCTATGGATGGAAGAATGTAACTGTCTTCGAACTGCTGTAAAATAACTATTATATTTGGAAAATAAGGCAGGTTATATATTACAGCGCATAAGACAGCTATATATACCACGACCATAAATATTAGGAAATTTCTTAGTATTAATTTATTTCTTTTCATTACAAAATCACTAGATACTTTGAAGAAGATTATATGTTCTTATCAATCCAAAAAATTGTTTTATGATCCTATCTTATATTGTGTAGACTCTTAATCTATAAATAGTAACTTATTTGCATACAATTTTGACTTCCCCTCAAAGACATTACGTTAAACTTAAACGGTCAATAATAATTAAGCATTTTTCTTATGTTTCAAAATTGGATATAGCACAGTTTATTCATAGTTCTTAAATATTCTTTATGATAATGAATACAAAATTTTCGAGAATGGATTTCTTCCTTTCATTTCAACTTTCACGAGGATTTCTGTCTGCATTCCATAGTGCGACGAATAAGTCAAGAATACTCGCTTACCTGGATTCTTTATTACTTCGAGTGAACCTTAGATTTATACTAGAAAGAGAAAAATAACAAAGGGAGCTCAGAAATTTTACAGGTCAGTGAGGCAACTCAAATCCTTTAAAAGACTATCCCTTACAACTTGTATGTAGAAAAGCATTTTTCTCATCTCAAGAATAAATTCATATATTGGATTTCAATACTTGAAAATTTATTTCAGTCGAATTGGTAAAACATTGAAGAGAATTTTGTACCATTAATTATAATATTTTTATAGCAGAGAGAAAACTACGCTTTGTCATGTGCTAATGTTTTAGGATTTACGATCTGGACAAAGCATAATTTGTGGTGCAGTATTAATGCTTTTAGAGTAATGAGTAGCAAATCTTGAATTGTTAACAAAATCACTATAAAAGTGTTATAAAAATTTTGCATTGCCCGAAGCGAGAAGAATTCTCTCTTGATTATTGTTCGGTATAAAATAAAAAAATGTTCAATTTAATTAATTAAATTCAACTTTCTTTATTTTATTTAT
Source organism: Synergus laeviventris (assembly GCA_032275145.1). Taxonomy (NCBI): domain Eukaryota; kingdom Metazoa; phylum Arthropoda; class Insecta; order Hymenoptera; family Cynipidae; genus Synergus; species Synergus laeviventris. The sequence continues at coordinate 7,849,270 of JAUESI010000036.1, forward strand.
TTGTAGAATATGTGTAATATACTGAATCAAAGTGACATTTCAGTTTATGATATTCTTATCTACATTTTCATTTATTGTAAAATATTAGAAATACGTTTTGTGATTCTTAAATCTCTCTTCGTCGAGAGTGACAAGAACTGCACTTCAGAGGAAGGAGAATGGCACTCTTATCTGTCCATTATCGTTCACTGCTTGGAAGACACTTTCTTTGCTTATGCCATTTCTCATTCCAGGATATCAAATGGGTGGAGGTGCAAGAAGAAAAATTCAAATGCAACCGTTTTTTAATTCTGAAAGAAATCCATCTTCTAGCATAAAAATTGAAGAAAAAAAATAATATCACAAAACTACTGAGGACGAAAAATCTTTTTCAAATTAAACAAAGAGTGTCTAATACTAATCTCAATTAATCTCCGCTATAATTTTAATAATAATTACTGGATAAATTAATTTCAAATTAATATAGCTTTCAAATATCATTTTTCCCCTCAAAGACGTTCATTTCTTGGACCAGACCTCGATTTAAGGAACAGGTGGTTCTGAAAGGTCTAATTGCAGTTCATTATCAATTACGAAGTTGATTATGCGAATGGCGTTTAATGTGAGAATTCCACTCCACCAGTTCAGAACTTTTAACGCACTATATCACACTCATTAAGCAAATAACTCTAATTTATTTTCTGTGACTCTACAATGCCGTAACCATTTACCTACATATAAAAAAAAATAATTTTTAAAAGTTTCGCGTGAGAATTCTACTGGTGCGTTCATTTTAGAAAATTCTATAAATCAAACACTTAACTTCATTAGAAAGGATGGATAAAGTAAATTTATATGCTTCTTGGTCAATAAAATAGCATTACATAATTTCAAAATATTTGCAGTGCATACACTAGTTCAATATGATAAATTTACTTAAAAAGGAAGTAGAAAAATATTGGAAAATAGGTTATTTTAATTTAACGACCCCTAAATTGGAATGTACTTTCAATAATTAAAATCGTGGGAATTTTTAATTTCACACATTTAAAGGCTTGCTCACTAGGGTGGCTCAAAAAATGCATGGCAAAAATATTTTTGATGTTAGAGTCTCGATCCCCCCAATTTCATTCTAAATTCAAAAAAAGAAATGTTTCGTTACTATTTTGACTATAATTTCCCGTAACATTGTCCTAAACCCTGAAAAATTATTCCAAAAACTCCGAAAAGTGATTTTTCCCCATGCAATTTACATGAAAAAATAGGACATTTCTTTTTTGAGTGTTTTTGAGCCTATTGCTCACATATAAACCAATAAATTCAAATGATAAATAGAACCATAAAAAATAATCGTTTTGGTTTACGAAAGGTAACGATTCCAGAAGTATCTAATTTAATAAATTGTCTAGGTATAAAACTCCAGTGATTGGTCCATCTCCGATCTTTCACTTAGCATTACAATTCCAACATCAGCCGATAAAATAGCGTGGTAATGGTGCAAAAATGAAAGGCGTAATTGCATAGCAAAAATACAAATAGGCAGGCCAGGATCGTTAACCTTTTGCCCCTAAATAGTGTTGTTTCGAGTAGTTTCGAGCACGCCGATTCGATCGTCCACAAAGTTGACCGAGTTCGCGAATTTTCTCTCGTAACCGAAGGCGTGAGTAAGCAGTCGTATTTTGCTGTTACGCAAGATTGCGTACTATACAACATACTCGTACATATAGACATATGGTACATGCAATTATTCCGCACACTGGAATTTTCTTTCATCCGTCGAGACAGTCCGTGACTGACCGACACTGTCCGTGACTACTAGAAATCCACTCCCTTTCTCTCTATGACACTTTCCCCACTCTTCACTCTCTCTCACTCACTTGCTCTAATACCCCATTTCCCCTTCCCCTCTCATCGGCTTTACACCATACACGCCTACCCCCACTCTCATAAAACCATTGAGAGAACATCGAACCCTTACAGTCTCTTAGAGTGCAGAGTGTCAAGGCTACGAGAGGCCAATAACACTCTTAGTGTTACATTTGAGTGAGAAAATCGAGAAATTAGCGAGCACGAAATTTAAAGACGTTTTTAGGACGAAAAATTTAAAGTCTATATGTTCCTAGTGGGGGCCTCAATAGATACTGGGGCTCTGACTAGTTCCCTGAATTAGGGCTTGACTACTTTCCCACATTAGGGCCCAATAGAAAAAGGAAACCTATCCTATAGGCAGAAAGGTTTTTTAACAAAAAGAGGTTGGAGAAAATAATTATCAAACATTAAACATTTTAGGATCTGCCACTATACCACATGTTAGTTAGTGAAATCGCGATTATCCAATAAACATTATATCTTATCCTGACATATCTCATTCGAGAAAGGTGCTGTCGTCCATCTTGTCAGTTTTTAGAGTGGATCCGTTACTTTGGAGTTTCCATGACGCCGGTTCTATCGTACCTCATAAAGCTAATTGCAACTGCCACCCCTAACCCCCTCAACACCCTTTCTGGTTTCTCTCGTTTCACCGCGACGCCCTCGCAACCCTCTCGTAATTGTCTGTTAAACGAAAGCCTTTTTCAATTAATAAGGCTCAGATGCTCGTCAGAAAATCTTAGAAGATCAGGACATTCTAGACTCCACGAAAAACTTGGGTAGTAACATTAAGATTTTTCGTTTGATCCATTCATGTGCAAAGGGAACTACTCTTATCATAATTAATTAAAATTCATTCATTTCATAACGAACTTGGCTAGCAAATTATAATTAAGAATTAAATAATAATAATTATTGTTATAATTATCGTTTGTGTAAAAATATTAGCAGTGCCTTCTAATAATGATTATACATTATAATCATTATACAACAAGTACATTCTGAAGGAGATTGATTAACTACTGACCACTGAGAATCCATATCTATTTATAGGTGGTTGCATTTGAGAGTACAGAATCACAGGTGCATGGAAGAGATTACGTGCCAGTGGATTTCATGATAATTAAGAAAATCATGGATTTCACAATGAAAGAGAGTAAGTGCGCAACGTGGAGTCATTAAACAACTGGAGAGTCGGTCAAATGTAATAGTTGTAACAGGTACGATAAATGCTCGATTCTCATTTTAAAAAAATCTATGTGTTGTATATTCTTTATGTGCAAATTAAAATTTTTTTTTCAATTACCAACCTTAAGAAACACATTCTCATCAGGACCAAGTGATCAATTTAAATAAATAAGTAACAAGTTCGATGCTTTATATTATTTTTGAAAATATTTCTTCATATATATGATCTGTTTTAACATTTCAATTTCTCTTCCAGACTTGTATAGGATTTAATCGATTGTCTTCAAACTCCTCTATGTTGGTTTCTTTGAAAATAGAGAGCCACGTTAATAGGATTTTCGTAGTCTTATCCTTGTTGTCGGGGGCAGAAAGAACAACTAGAGAAATGCAACGTTCTCGGAACATTCGTACCAGTGCACCAGAACAATGAATCATCTGGCATTGAGAAGAAAAGAGAAGATGAGGATTGCATGGTGAGTTATGAGAGAAAGAGAAACTCGGTGGTTCCTTCACATTTCCCATTAAGGGTACGAGTAACGCGTCCCTTTATGCGTTAATGAGGCCCTCCTTTTACCTTAGAACATGACGCTTACGCAAGCGCGAGAAAAGCAGGAAAACGATGGGATTCAGGGAAAAAATGAGGGAAAGAGTACAAAGAAGGATACAGAAAGAGAAAAAGAAATGTTTCTACACCTATAGCTGCTGGCACTCGTATTTTCCTCGACGCGAACTCACCAGCTCGCGTAGATCGCGTCATTATTATTCTATCACACGCTGCACGTCGATTAAATTGTTGGCCCTCTGCGCAGGTCGATCGATTTGTAATTTTCATGAAAAATCTCTCGTCATGCACGATGTAATCTCACGGGGCATACGCGAAACTGCACTATACGCTAAATATTTTTTTTTAGAGACCTTTTCATTAAAGCAAGTTCTTGCACGTTCCCAACTGAATAGCGTTAAAAATCGTTGGAACTTGAAATCAGTTTTCAAGCAGTTCTCGAATATGTTCAAAATTGCATTAAGTAACCTTTTGCATGATAGTCTCTGATGCATTCGGAATCTTTGTGATGTAATGACATCAACTGTATCATGTATTTTTTTAAAAGTACCCAAAGCCAATGGTAACAGTATTTTATCATTGTTTCCAATTTCCATACAGACGAAAACTCTGGACGTTGCGAGTAACATTATATGCAGGGAAATTTTATTTATATTTTTTAATTACTCGTGTATCTACTTTCACAGAAAGTATACTTCTTGATTAGGGCCTCGACTCTTCGCCCTGGGATCCAGTTTCGGTGATATTCTTTTCCCTACTGAAAAATCCCTGAATTTTTTTAATATTCTCTTTTCCTCCAGTGCGTAAAAAGAATTCTCAACAGTGAGTATTCGTGATATTTTAAAATGTATGTGTTGCAGACGTGATTTCCCAGTGAAGCTTTCCATAAATGGGTGTGCCGTTTAGCATTTAACTACAGACAGGTTCGCTCGAGAACATCTATAGATTTATTTTTAATCCTAAAAAGTGGATAACTTAGAATCATTAGATATTTTCAGTGAGCACTTTGCTTATTTGAGAACTTAATTATAGTCGAAAAATATATTTTACTAAAATTCTAAAAGTACATAAAACTTGTAAAGTTAAATATTTTCTTAACTGGATTTTGTCACCACTGCGAAGCTTCCGAAGAAAAATTTAGTTTATTTTAAGCAACCTTATACTCTACAATTTCGTGCCCTTTACCTTGAAATCTGCAAACTGACATTTTTCCAATGTACCTTACATAAAAAATGAGAGGCAGTCGTCAGATCTAGGTGTACAGAGAAATATTACGAGCGAAACATTTCAGGGAGTAACGAGAGGAGAACGAATCAGCAGATCGATGAAGCTTCCGGTTGAGAAAGCGGTTCCAAGTAGCCCGGAGGCGTTCTGAGCTAGAAATCTTTTTAAGTGCCTTCGACGAATTGATCGTTAAAGGTGATAGCATAACTCGGAAACTCTAATCCGCGAGTCCATATCCACATTTATATAGGATATCTTTGACCGCCCTGACGAATACTCCAGATCCTATTCAAAGAAATTCAAAATCCCTCGAGAGCGCATCTCGTCGATCTTACACCAAATCCCGACACTTCTTTTCGATATTAATGGTCTCTTATCACATGAGAAATTGATCTGGCATTAAATTCTTCGGAAGCATGTGAATCAATATTGCAAGCTCTTCGTCTTTAGCGACAGTCAAGGCTTATAAGTTAACAAAAGTTCTTGTTTGGTCAAGCTAACATTGAACAAGGTGTTTGATGAGTTTGCTTCATACTCTTGCAAACAAGAAAGACATTAGTTGAAGAAGATTCTCTAAAAGTATAAGATTCTTGAAGATAATTTTCATTAAGTCTCTCACCCAACTTCGTGTCTATATTTTAATATAATCAGTTTACACATTTCATTTTTGTATAAACCTTACCTCTAAGTTGATGAGCACTTGCTTTCATCCAAATTAATTATCGATTTTATAAACACTCTCAAGGGGATCTTCGCTTTGATATATAAAATGATACATTTATACGTATCGTAATATTTCCTAGTTTCATTTTATAATCCTCTTTGCAAAAGTTAACTACTGGCAGCTGGAGAGCCGATTGAGATAGATTATTTATTATTAAGCCAGCGCTTATTATTTCATTATCTACCCTCACTTTTCGCAAATGCCTAGTTTTCAATTATATTCTCTTTGTGCTCATAATAGCCATGCAATAATTATACCTGAATTTACATTTTAAGTGACATGAGATATTAAAAAATCGCTAGTATGTCCAAATGTTTTGAAATAGATGCAATCTACAAGTATGAAGCAATTGAAGCACACTCGTGCAGAAATTTCAATATGGACCTGATCGGAGCCCGGCCAGGCAGAAGTTGGGCCGAATGGGGCTATCTAGACAGGGCCAGACTCAAAACACAACGCAGAGAAATAGACCTTATAGGAACAATAAAATTTCGTCCAAGTGTAAAACAGGTAAAATGCTAATGCGGGTATATAAATATTCTAGCAAATGTTGATTCGATGACATTAATTTCGATCAAATGGTATGTATGCTAATTATATCAAATGGGATTTGGGTGAAGATATTCATTCGCTTCCATGAAGTCTCAGTAGGGGTAGTTGGCAATTCCTTAGCGGGATCCTTTAAATGATGTCGTTCCTCAATAAGGTCACTCCTTCCTCTCTCTCGATTTAACGTGAAATAATTGTACAAAAGGAATTAGAAATTAGAATAATAATTTATAAGTGCTTTGAAGGTCTAACGTGGGACTTAATAATGGTACGAAAATATTTGAAAGGGAAGAAAATGGTATCGATGACCATCGAGGAAATGGCATGTCCATTAACTAGATTGGCCAAGGAAGCTCAGCTATACCAACAATGCATGCACGACGTTGCGCGATGTGAAGTGCGAAGTGCAGCTTTCGGTTCAGCTCGTATGCGAATTAATGCTCACGAAATCGGATGATCGGATTATGTCGTGACCTACAACAAAGCCTGTCTACTAACTCTCATGTATTAGTTCCCTGGAAAATTACGTTCATCCTATGCAGCTCTATACGAAACATGTATTTTGGATAAGATCAAGATATAACAATAATCAATGTTTTCGTCAAGTTAAATCTCTTTACACCTATTGTAATATAATTGTCAGACACATTATGTTTATTTCCGGAAAGGAACGGAAAGTAACGAGAAGAAATTAAAGAGTCAGTTTAACGGTTAGTTGGAAACACGAATCCAGTCGGGCGCGTGCGGGTTATCCAGTTGGGTAGCACCCGAGACATTTCTAGCTTGGAAGAGACCTCTCGAATTAAGTTTCCAAAGATGGCGCGTTCAAGAAAAAGAATCTCTGTGTGGATGAACTTCCTGGGGATGCCTAGTTGAAGATTTTATGAAAAGACTGAGTCTGGACGAACATTGGAAGCTTTTGGATCTACCGGGACTTGGAGAGTTGAATGTATCAACGAGAAATCTCCACCAAGCCACCAAGTCTACAATCGTTTGGCTTCCTGCACTTTCTGAAGAAATGGAGGGTATCATCATCAGGTATCTCTAGAAATTAAATTGTGTGCGGAGAGTTCTGTTTCGGATTTGAAATAGGGGACACTAAAAATGTCATTGTATTTCACTTATTCCGAGAGAGAATAGGTGGAATCAGTGTGACAAATTGTATAATTTTACTAGACAAATAAATTACATCTCTTAAAGTTAATTAACACTTGTATCCAACGGCTTTTGTACAACATTCCCCAATCCGAACAATGGACGAAACACCATAAGATATATGCGTTACAATACAGGACATAATTATATTGGTGTCCAACTGTCCATGAATATCCATCGAAGCAATATCACGTGTGAAGCAAGGATATTCATGTGACATTCTATAATTTTACTATAATATACGAGTATCAGCTCATGTAGAGGAATGTACTTTAAATCCTAGAATTTACTAAAAATTATCCCGTGCAGAAATCGACTAATTTGATCCCTATTACAATTCAGACAGTGATCGGGTATACTATTAGACTCGCAACTAAGTTCCCGCTGTTTGTTAATAGATGGCTCCAGTCGTAAGTGTTGGTCGTCTTTTACATATTCAAAATATCATGAACCAAGCTTAGATGCATTAGTGATTTTGTTTTGGTGTCATATACTTTTGGTTGTGTGAAAATGTTGAATTTGTGCCAAATAATCGAAATTTTCGGGCAGTGTTGATTTTCTTCTTTCTTTCGAGACCTCCAAAAAATTTACGGAGATGTACATCTATAAAGGATATATTATCAGCTAGAGCTACATTTTTTATAACCATTTTCCCGACTCGATCATCTTCTGGTGTTGTAGGTGACGGGTTCCACGTTGAATTTCAAGTCTGGCCCCGTCTAGATAGCCCGATTGGGCCCAATCTATTTACTTTTTAAAATATACCATACGGATAAAATGTGTTCATGAAACTTTACTAAACTGTTCAACAAAGTTGGGATTTAAGGACAAGTTGGAGATTTTTGCACAGAATTTACAATATTACTCTACATTTTCATATTACAGACATTGGAAATGTTCATCTAAAGTTCACTGTATGCATGCGATCTCTAGGTATATCTAGATACTTCTGAATGAAGTAATTAAACTCAATCAAACTGCGCATCAGTCGTTTAAAAAAGAAGAATCCCTAGAGCAAAAGTCACTTTTCACACTTTCCCAAGACATTCAATTAAGAAACATTTCTAATTACAGCAGCCTGAGAGCAAAATACATATATACGTGTATAGCAGCTCGTTATATCCAGAGCTCTATGGATTTTCTCTTTAAAAGACTACCTCAGACTTATTAATATAAGATCTTCTTCCTCTTATTATCAGAGAAGACAAGGAACGCAGATCCGCGAAGAAAGGGGAGAAGCTTTAAAAATAGTGATCAAAGAGTTTCGCTTAAGTTTTCCTTATTAAAGGCTGTAGGAAGAAATTTCTAGAAACATTTTATTAAGTGATGTAACTACAAACATAGAAGTGGAATAAAATGTAATGAATGAAAAAGGAATAGAGATTCAGACCATTATGGAATAGAACTTTCGGTCGTTTTTTGAACGGGGTGGATTTTAATGAATCCGTTGAAAGAACCCAAGAGCCTAGGGTATCCCAGCATTTATACGCTCCTCAAGGACTCTTTAGAGAAGAGTCCTGCAGTAGATGATTACTACTATCCACCAACTCGCAGGACGATTCCAATAATTACGAGTCGAAAATATCAGCGGTAAACTCTCGACCTTTTAATAGCGACCGAAGCACAAAGCATATTGGTTTTCCAGTAGCTACGCACCACCAAGTTGCATATATCATGTCTATATCACGTCATATCCTTCATCTAGTCTAGACGTAATATGTATGAGTACGTATATGTCGTGAGTTACTCGCATCATATAATGGTATCGATATTCGTCAAGGGCCATACAGTCATCAAAGTCCCATGAAGTTTATAATTAGAAATTTCGGGCTGGAAATATTGCACCATGAAGACCACTTCAAACGAATTTCGCTTAGATTATACAATCCTTGAGTGCAACTTTGATGAGAACTTAAGTTGAAGACTTCTTAGGCGCAATGTTAAATTCTGAACTATTTTTTCTACTTGAGCACTTAGTCGTTTCTGAACTTCATTATTATTATCAATTATATTATCAAATACACACATTTATTATCACAACATATTTTTTAAATGGAATTATAAGAACACTCAGAAAAAAGTTTGTTTGACATTCAAAGAAATGTTTGTTTAACTCAAAAAAACTTTTCTCTGAGTGTAAAATATATTAGAGCAAAAAATTGAATTTATTACTTTTTGCGTAAAATGAAATGATTAAACTTTGTTGGTAGATTTTAAACTCTTCATTTTACGCATATATTTTATGTTTAAAAAGAGTATATTTACAGAAGGAAAAAATATATATTTATAATATTTTTGAAGTAAAATAAAATTTAATTTTAAGAGCAGATGATAATAATAAATAATTCTCTCTAAAAGTAGTCAAAATACCTCTGTCTGTATAAAAATATAGTTTTAGTGAAAAATAATGTAAAGCTGGTAAACTAGAATTTCAATCAACAATATTAGTATTATTTTGAGTAAGAAAATTTTTTAATTACGCTCAGCAAGAAAGGAGGAGGTAGATTTCCTGTATTTCATTTTCGCAGATTTTCCGCACCACACCCTGTGGCAATCGCTTTCCCGAACTAAAATGAAAGAGAACTCTGGTACTTCATCGGTACAGAAGATTCATTTTCCATCAAATCACAGAATAAAGTAGGTAACTGTCGGTGAATTACCTTCAGTAAACTTACCTACAGCGAGAAACAAAGAATTTCCAAAAATACATTAAGGCCATATGGTAATTACCATATGAGTGAATTCAGTTTCGCCAGCTTGTAGTTCGTGATGATAAGTATTTTTTTAGTGAAAAATACTTATTATAAGAGACGTAAACTTGGCGAAACTGAATTTGCTCTTCTGGTAATTACTATATTTTCCCAAAAAAAGGATCTTATTGCAGATTTCTTTATAAAATAGACAGGTAGGAGCATACGCTAAAGGGCTGTAAAATAAATTATACGTAACCCCTTTCAAGCGATTTTTCC